>JBBPBR010001437.1:0-96157 GCA_037974775.1 Cicer pinnatifidum | reverse complement strand
CAATGACACAAACAAACTTATTGGATGCACAAGATTGGTTAAAAACCCTAATTGGACAAGAATATGCCTAGGGAGGACGAAAATGACCTAAATATTAATTCAATGACACAAACAAAGTTATTGGATGCACAAGATTGGTTAAAAACCCTAATTGGACAAGAAGAAGCCTAGGGAGGATCAAAGTGACCTAATTGATCATCCAATGACACAAACACACCTATTGCATGCACAAGATTGGTTAAAAACCCTAATTGGACAAGAATATGCCTAGGGAGGACGAAAATGACCTAAATGTTAATCCAATGACACAAATGAACTTATTGGATGCACAAGATTGGTTAAAAACCCTAATTGGACAAGAATAAGTTTAGGAAGGACGAAAATGACCTAATTGATCATCCAATGACACAAACACACCTATTGGATGCACAACATTGATTAAAAACCCGAATTGGACAAGAATATGCCTAGGGAGGACGAAAATGACCTAATTGATCATCCAATGACACAAACACACCTATTGGATGCACAAGATCGGTTAAAAACCCTAATTGGACAAGAATAAGCCTAGGGAGGAAGAAAATGACCTAATTGATCATCCAATGACACAAACACACCTATTGGATGCACAAGATTGGTTAAAAACCCTAATTGGACAAGAATAAGCCTAGGGAGGACGAAAATGACCTAATTGATCATCCAATGACACAAACACACCTATTGGATGCAGAAGATTGGTATAAAACCTTAGTTGGACAAGAATATGCCAAGGGAGGACGAAAATGACCTAATTGATCATCCAATGACACAAACACACCTATTGGATGCACAAGATTGGTTAAAAACCCTAATTGGACAAGAATAAGCCTAGGGAGGACGAAAATGACCTAATTGATCATCCAATGACACAAACACACCTATTGGATGCACAAGATTGGTTAAAAACCCTAATTGGACAAGAATAAGCCTAGGGAGGATCAAAGTGACCTAATTGATCATCCAATGACACAAAGACACCTATTGGATGCACAAGATTGGTTAAAAACCCTAATTGGACAAGAATATGCCTAGGGAGGACGAAAATGACCTAAATGTTAATCCAATGACACAAATGAACTTATTGGATGCACAAGATTGGTTAAAAACCCTAATTGGACAAGAATAAGCCTAGGGAGGACGAAAATTACCTAAATGTTAATCCAATGACACAACTCAACTTATTGGATGCACAAGATTGGTTAAAAACCCTAATTGGGCAAGGATAAGCCTAGGGAGGACGAAGATGACCTAATTGATCATCCAATGACACAAACACACCTATTGGATGCACAAGATTGGTTAAAAACCCTAATTGGACAAGAATAAGCCTAGGGAGGACGAAAATGACCTAATTGATCATCCAATGACACAAACACACCTATTGGATGCACAAGATTGGTTAAAAACCCTAATTGGACAAGAATATGCCTAGGGAGGACGAAAATGACCTAAATAATCATCCAATGACACAAACACTCCTATTGGATGCACAAGATTGGTTAAAAACCCTAATTGGACAAGAATAAGCCTAGGGAGGACGAAAATGACCTAATTGATCATCCAATGACACAAACACACCTATTGGATGCACAAGATTGGTTAAAAACCCTAATTGGACAAGAATAAGCCTAGGGAGGATGAAAATAACTTAATTGATCATCCAATGAAACAAACCCACCTATTGGATGCACAAGATTGGTTAAAAACCCTAATTGGACAAGAATATGCCTAGGGAGGACGAAAATGACATAAATGTTAATCCAATGACACAAATGAACTTATTGGATGCACAAGATTGGTTAAAAACCCTAATTGGACAATAATAAGCCTAGGGAGGACGAAAATGACCTAATTGATCATCCAATGACACAAACACACCTATTGGATGCACAAAATTGGTTAAAAACCCTAATTGGACAAGAATATGCCTAGGGAGGACGAAAATGACCTAAATATTAGTTCAATGAAACAAACAAACTTATTGGATGCACAAGATTGGTTAAAAACCCTAATTGGACAAGAATAAGCATAGGGAGGACGGAAATGACCTAATTGATCTTCCAATGACACAAACACACCTATTGGATGCACAAGATTGGTTAAAAACCCTAATTGGACAAGAATATGCCTAGGGAGGACGAAAATGACCTAAATGTTAATCCAATGACACAAATTAACTTATTGGATGCACAAGATTGGTTAAAAACCCTAATTGGACAAGAATAAGCCTAGGGAGGACGAAAATGACCTAATTGATCATCCAATGACACAAACACACCTATTGGATGCACAAGATTGGTTAAAAACCCTAATAGGACAAGAATATGCCTAGGGAGGACGAAAATGACCTAAATATTAGTTCAATGAAACAAACAAACTTATTGGATGCACAAGATTGGTTAAAAACCCTAATTGGACAAGAATAAGCATAGGGAGGACGAAAATGACCTAATTGATCATCCAATGACACAAACACACCTATTGGATGCACAAGATTGGTTAAAAACCCTAATTGGACAAGAATATGCCTAGGGAGGACGAAAATGACCTAAATGTTAATCCAATGACACAAATTAACTTATTGGATGCACAAGATTGGTTAAACACCCTAATTGGACAAGAATAAGCCTAGGGAGGACGAAAATGACCTAATTGATCATCCAATGACACAAACACACATATTGGATGCACAAGATTGGTTAAAAACCCTAATTGGACAAGAATATGCCTAGGGAGGACGAAAATGACCTAAATGTTAATCCAATGACACAAATGAACTTATTGGATGCACAAGATTGGTTAAAAACCCTAATTGGACAAGAATAAGCCTAGGGAGGACGAAAATGACCTAATTGATCATCCAATGACACAAACACACCTATTGGATGCACAAGATTGGTTAAAAACCCTAATTGGACAAGAATAAGCCTAGGGAGGACGAAAATGACCTAATTGATCATCCATTGACACAAACACACCAATTGGATGCACAAGATTCGTTAAAAACCCTAATTGGACAAGAATATGCCTAGGGAGGACGAAAATGACCTAATTGATCATCCAATAACTCAAACACACCTATTGGATGCACAAGATTGGTTAAAAACCCTAATTGGACAAGAATATGCCTAGGGAGGACGAAAATGACCTAAATGTTAATCCAATGACACAAATGAACTTATTGGATGCACAAGATTGGTTAAAAACCCTAATTGGACAAGAAAAAGCCTAGGGAGGACGAAAATGACCTAATTGATCATCCAATGACAAAAACACGCCTATTGGATGCACAAGATTGGTTAAAAACCCTAATTGGACAAGAATAAGCCTAGGGAGGACGAAAATGACCTAATTGATCATCCATTGCCACAAACACACCTATTAGATGCACAAGATTGGTTAAAAACATTAATTGGACAAGAATATGCCTAGGGAGGATGAAATTGACCTAATTGATCATCCAATGACATAAACACACCTATTGGATGCACAAGATTGGTTAAAAACCCTAATTGGACAAGAATATGCCTAGGGAGGACGAAAATGACCTAAATGTTAATCCAATGACACAAATGAACTTATTGGATGCACAAGATTGGTTAAAAACCCTAATTGGACAAGAATAAGCCTAGGGAGGACCAAAGTGACCTAATTGATCATCCAATGACACAAACACACCTATTGGATGCACAAGATTGGTTAAAAACCCTAATTGGACAAGAATATGCCTAGGGAGGACGAAAATGACCTAAATGTTAATCCAATGACACAAATGAACTTATTGGATGCACAAGATTGGTTAAAAACCCTAATTGGACAAGAATAAGCCTAGGGAGGAAGAAAATGACCTAGTTGATCATCCATTGCCACAAACACACCTATTGGATGCACAAGATTGTATAAAAACCCTAATTGGACAAGAATATGCCTAGGGAGGACGAAAATGACCTAATTGATCATCCAATGACACAAACACACCTATTGGATGCACAAGATTGGTTAAAAACCCTAATTGGACAAGAATATGCCTAGGGAGGACGAAAATGACCTAATTGATCATCCATTGCCACAAACACACCTATTGGATGCACAAGATTGGTTAAAAACCCTAATTGGACAAGAATAAGCCTAGGGAGGACGAAAATCACCTAATTGATCATCCAATGACACAAACACACCTATTGCAAGCACAAGATTGGTTAAAAACCCTAATTGGACAAGAATATGCCTAGGGAGGACGAAAATGACCTAAATATTAATTCAATGACATAAACAAACTTGTTGGATGCACAAGATTGGTTAAAAACCCTAATTGGACAAGAATAAGCCTAGGGAGGACGAAAATGACCTAATTGATCATCCAATGACACAAACACACCTATTGGAAACACAAGATTGGTTAAAAACCCTAATTGGACAAGAATAAGCCTAGGGAGGATCAAAGTGACCTAATTGATCATCCAATGACACAAACACACCTATTGGATGCACAAGATTGGTTAAAAACCCTAATTGGACAAGAATATGCCTAGGGAGGACGAAAATGACCTAAATGTTAATCCAATGACACAAATGAACTTATTGGATGCACAAGATTGGTTAAACACCCTAATTGGACAAGAATAAGCCTAGGAAGGACGAAAATGACCTAATTGATCATCCAATGACACAAACACACATATTGGATGCACAAGATTGGTTAAAAACCCTAATTGAACAAGAATATGCCTAGGGAGGACGAAAATGACCTAAATATTAATTCAATGACACAAAAAAACTTATAGGATGCACAAGATTGGTTAAAAACCCTAATTGGACAAGAATAAGCCTAGGGAGGACGAAAATGACCTAATTGATCATCCAATGACACAAACACACCTATTGGATGCACAAGATTGGTTAAAAACCCTAATTGGACAAGATGATGCCTAGGGAGGACGAAAATGAACTAAATATTAATTCAATGACACAAACAAACTTATTGGATGCACAAGATTGGTTAAAAACCCTAATTGGACAAGAATAAGCCTAGGGAGGACGAAAATGAGCAAATTGATCATCCAATGACACAAACACACCTATTGGATGCACAAGATTGGTTAAAAACCCTAATTGGACAAGAATAAGCCTAGGGAGGACGAAAATGACCTAATTGATCATCCAATGACACAAACACACCTATTGGATGCACAAGATTGGTTAAAAACCCTAATTGGACAAGAATAAGCCTAGGGAGGACGAAAATGACCTAATTGATCATCCAATGACACAAACACACCTATTGGATGCACAAGATTGGTTAAAAACCCTAATTGGACAAGAATATGCCTAGGGAGGACGAAAATGACCTAAATATTAATTTAATGACACAAACAAAGTTTTTGGATGCACAAGATTAATTAAAAACCCTAATTGGACAAGAATAAACCTAGGGAGGACGAAAATGACCTAATTGATCATCCAATGACACAAATACACCTATTGGATGCAAAAGATTGGTTAAAAATCCTAATTGGACAAGATGATGCCTAGGGAGGACGAAAATGACCTAAATATTAATTCAATGACACAAACAAACTTATTGGATGCACAAGATTGGTTAAAAACCCTAATTGGACAAAAATAAGCCTAGGGAGGACGAAAATGACCTAATTGATAATCCAATGACACAAACAAACTTATTGGATGCACAAGATTGGTTAAAAACCCTAATTGGACAAGAATAAACCAAGGGAGGACAAAAATGACCTAAATGTTAATCCAATGACACTACTCAACTTATTGGAAGCACAAGATTGGTTAAAAACCCTAATTGGACAAGAATAAGCCTAGGGAGGACGAAAATGACCTAATTGATCATCCAATGACACAAACACACCTATTGGATGCACAAGATTGGTTAAAAACCCTAATTGGACAAGAATAAGCCTAGGGAGGACGAAAATGACCTAATTGATCATCCAATGACACAAACACACCTATTGGATGCACAAGATTGGTTAAAAACCCTAATTGGACAAGAATATGCCTAGGGAGGACGAAAATGACCTAAATGTTAATCCAATGACACAAATGAACTTATTGGATGCACAAGATTGGTTAAAAACCCTAATTAGACAAGAATAAGCCTAGGGAGGACGAAAATGACCTAAATGCTAATCCAATGACAAAACTCAACTTATTGGATGCACAAGATTGGTTAAAAACCCTAATTGGGCAAGAATAAGCCTAGGGAGGACGAAAATGACCTAATTGATCATCCAAAGACACAAACACACCTATTGGATGCACAAGATTGGTTAAAAACCCTAATTGGACAAGAATAAGCCTAGGGAGGACGAAAATGACCTAATTGATCATCCATTGCCACAAACACTCCTATTGGATGCACAAGATTGGTTAAAAACCCTAATTGGACAACAATATGCCTAGGGAGGACGAAAATGACCTAATTGATCATCCAATGACACAAACACACCTATTGGATGCACAAGATTGGTTAAAAACCCTAATTGGACAAGAATATGCCTAGGGAGGACGAAAATGACCTAAATGTTAATCCAATGACACAAATGAACTTATTGGATGCACAAGATTGGTTAAAAACCCTAATTAGACAAGAATAAGCATCGGAAGGACGAAAATGACCTAATTGATCATCCAATGACACAAACACACCTATTGTATGCACAAGATTGGTTAAAAACCCTAATTGGACAAGAATATGCCTAGGGAGGACGAAAATGACCTAAATATTAATTCAATGACATAAACAAACTTGTTGGATGCACAAGATTGGTTAAAAACCCTAATTGGACAAGAATAAGCCTAGGGAGGACAAAAATGACCTAATTGATCATCCAATGACACAAACACACCTATTGGAAGCACAAGATTGGTTAAAAGCCCTAATTGGACAAGAATAAGCCTAGGGAGGATCAAAGTGACCTAATTGATCATCCAATGACATAAACTCACCTATTGGATGCACAAGATTGGTTAAAAACCCTAATTGGACAAGAATATGCCTAGGGAGGACGAAAATGACCTAAATGTTAATCCAATGACACAAATGAACTTATTGGATGCACAAGATTGGTTAAAAACCCTAATTGGACAAGAATAAGCCTAGGGAGGATCAAAGTGACCTAATTGATCATCTAATGAGATAAACACACCTATTGGATGCACAAGATTGGTTAAAAACCCTAATTGGACAAGAATATGCCTAGGGAGGACGAAAATGACCTAATTGATCATCCAATGACACAAACACTCCTATTGGATGCACAAGATTGGTTAAAAACCCTAATTGGACAAGAATATGCCTAGGGAGGACGAATATGATCTAAATGTTAATCCAATAACACAAATGAACTTATTGGATGCACAAGATTGGTTAAAAACCCTAATTGGACAAGAATAAGCCTAGGGAGAACGAAAATGACATAATTGATCATCCAATGACACAAACACACCTATTGGATGCACAAGATTGGTTAAAAACCCTAATTGGACAAGAATATGCCTAGGGAGGACGGATATGACCTAAATGTTAATCCAATGACACAAATGAACTTATAGGATGCACAAGATTGGTTAAAAACCCTAATTGGACAAGAATAAGCCTAGGGAGTACGAAAATGACTTAATTGATCATCCAATGACACAAACACACCTATTGGATGCACAAGATTGGTTAAAAACCCTAATTGGACAAGAATATGCCTAGGGAGGACGAAAATGACCTAATTGATCATCCAATGACACAAACACACCTATTGGATGCACAAGATTGGTTAAAAACCCTAATTGGACAAGAATATGCCTAGGGAGGACGAATATGACCTAAATGTTAATCCAATAACACAAATGAACTTATTGGATGCACAAGATTGGTTAAAAACCCTAATTGGACAAGAATAAGCCTAGGGAGTACGAAAATAACCTATTTGATCATCCAATGACACAAACACACCTATTGGATGCACAAGATTGGTTAAAAACCCTAGTAGGACAAGAACATGCCTAGGGAGGACGAAAATGACCTAATTGATCATCCAATGACACTAATGAACTTATTGGATGCACAAGATTGGTTAAAAACCCTAATTGGACAAGAATAAGCCTAGGGAGGACGAAAATGAGCTAATTGATCATCCAATGACACAAACACACCTATTGGATGCACAAGATTGGTTAAAAACCCTAATTGGACAAGATGATGCCTAGGGAGGACGAAAATGAACTAAATATTAATTCAATGACACAAACAAACTTATTGGATGCACAAGATTGGTTAAAAACCCTAATTGGACAAGAATAAGCCTAGGGAGGACGAAAATGAGCAAATTGATCATCCAATGACACAAACACACCTATTGGATGCACAAGATTGGTTAAAAACCCTAATTGGACAAGAATAAGCCTAGGGAGGACGAAAATGACCTAATTGATCATCCAATGACACAAACACACCTATTGGATGCACAAGATTGGTTAAAAACCCTAATTGGACAAGAATAAGCCTAGGGAGGACGAAAATGACCTAATTGATCATCCAATGACACAAACACACCTATTGGATGCACAAGATTGGTTAAAAACCCTAATTGGACAAGAATATGCCTAGGGAGGACGAAAATGACCTAAATGTTAATCCAATGACACAAATGAACTTATTGGATGCACAAGATTGGTTAAAAACCCTAATTGGACAAGAATAAGCCTAGGAAGGACGAAAATGACCTAATTGATCATCCAATGACACAAACATACCTGTTGGAAGCACAAGATTGGTTAAAAACCCTAGTTGGACAAGAATATGCCTAGGGAGGACGAAAATGACATAATTGATCATCCAATGACACAAATGAACTTATTGGATGCACAAGATTGGTTAAAAACCCTAATTGGACAAGAATAAGCCTAGGGAGGACGAAAATGACCTAATTGATCATCCAATGACACAAACACACCTATTGGATGCACAAGATTGGTTAAAAATTCTAATTGGACAAGAATAAGCCTAGGGAGGACGAAAATGACCTAAATGATATTCCAATGACACAACTCAACTTATTGGATGCACAAGATTGGTTTAAAACCCTAATTGGGTAAGAATATGCCTAGAGAGGTCGAAAATGACCTAAATTGATCATCCAATGACACAAACACACCTATTGGATGCACAAGATTGGTTAAAAACCCTAATTGGACAAGAATATGCCTAGGGAGGACGAAAATGACCTAAATGTTAATCCAATGACACAAATGAACTTATTGGATGCACAAGATTGGTTAAAAACCCTAATTGGACAAGAATAAGCCTTGGGAGGACGAAAATGACCTAATTGATCATCCAATGACACAAGCACACCTATTGGATGCACAAGATTGGTTAAAAACCCTAATTGGACAAGAATATGCCTATGGAGGACGAAAATGACCTAAATATTAATTCAAAGACACAAACAAAGTTATTGGATGCACAAGATTGGTTAAAAACCCTAATTGGACAAGAATAAGCCTAGGGAGGACGAAAATGACCTAATTGATCATCCAATGACACAAACACACCTATTGGATGCACAAGATTGGTTAAAAACCCTAATTGGACAAGAATATGCCTAGGGAGGACGAAAATGACCTAAATGTTAATCCAATGACACAAATGAACATATTGGATGCACAAGATTGGTTAAATACCCTAATTGGACAAGAATAAGCCTAGGGAGGACGAAAATGACCTAATTGATCATCCAATGACACAAACACACCTATTGGATGCACAAGATTGGTTAAAAACCCTAATTGGAAAAGAATAAGCCTAGGGAGGACGAAAATGACCTAATTGATCATCCAATGACACAAACACACCTATTGGATGCACAAGAGTGGTTAAAAACCCTAATTGGACAAGAATATGCCTAGGGAGGACGAAAATGACCTAAATATTAATTCAATGACATAAACAAACTTGTTGGATGCACAAGATTGGTTAAAAACCCTAATTGGACAAGAATAAGCCTAGGGAGGACGAAAATGACCTAATTGATCATCCAATGACACAAAAACACCTATTGGATGCACAAGATTGGTTAAAAACCCTAATTGGACAAGAATAAGCCTAGGGAGGATGAAAATAACCTAAATGTTAATCCAACGACACAACTCAAGTTATTGGATGCACAAGATTGATTAAAAACCCTAATTGGACAAGAATAAGCCTAGGGAGGACGAAAATGACCTAATTGATCATCCAATGACACAAACACACCTATTGGATGCACAAGATTGGTTAAAAACCCTAATTGGACAAGAATATGCATAGGGAGGACGTAAATGACCTAATTGATCATCCAATGACACAAACACACCTATTGGATGCACAAGATTGGTTAAAAACCCTAATTGGACAAGAATATGCCTAGGGAGGACGAAAATGACCTAATTGATCATCCAATGACACAAACACACCTATTGGATGCACAAGATTGGTTAAAAACCCTAATTGGACAAGAAAATGCCTAGGGAGGACGAAAATGACCTAAATCTTAATTCAATGACACAAACAAAGATATTGGATGCACAAGATTGGTTAAAAACCCTAATTGGACAAGAATATGTCTAGGGAGGACGAAAATGACCTAAATGTTAATCCAATGACACAAATGAACTTATTGGATGCACAACATTGGTTAAAAACCCTAATTGGACAAGAGTAATCCTAGGAAGGACGAAAATAATCTAATTGATCATCCAATGACACAAACACACCTATTGGATGCACAAGATTGGTTAAAAACCCTAATTGGACAAGAATATGCCTAGGGAGGACGAAAATGACCTAATTGATCATCCAATGACACAAACACACCTATTGGATGCACAAGATTGGTTAAAAACCCTAATTGGACAAGAATATGCCTAGGGAGGACGATAATGACCTAATTGATCATCCAATGACAAAACACACCTATTGGATGCACAAGATTGGTTAAAAACCCTAATTGGACAAGAATATGCCTAGGGAGGACGAAAATGACCTAATTGATCATCCAATGACACAAACACACCTATTGGATGCACAAGATTGGTTAAAAACCCTAATTGGACAAGAATATGCCTAGGGAGGACGAAAATGACCTAATTGATCATCCAATGACACAAACACACCTATTGGATGCACAAGATTGGTTAAAAACCCTAATTGGACAAGAATAAGCCTAGGGAGATCGAAAATGACCTAAATGTTAATCCAATGACACAACTCAACTTATTGGATGCACAAGATTGGTTAAAAACCCTAATTGGACAAGAATATGCCTAGGGAGGACGAAAATGACCTAATTGATCATCCAATGAAACAAACACACCTATTGGATGCACAAGATTGGTTAAAAACCCTAATTGGACAAGAATATGCCAAGGGAGGACGAAAATGACCTAAATATTAATTCAATGACATAAACAAACTTATTGGATGCACAAGATTGGTTAAAAACCCTAATTGGACAAGAATAAGCCTAGGGAGGACGAAAATGACCTAATTGATCATCCAATGACACAAACACACCTATTGGATGCACAAGATTGGTTAAAAACCTAATTGGACAGGAATAAGCCTAGGGAGGACGAAAATGACCTAATTGATCATCCAATGACACAAACACACCTATTGGATGCACAAGATTGGTTAAAAACCCTAATTGGACAAGAATAAGCCTAGGGAGGACGAAAATGACCTAATTGATCATCCCATGACACAAACACACCCATTGGATGCACAAGATTGGTTTAAAACCCTAGTTGGACAAGAATATGCCTAGGGAGGACGAAAATGACCTAATTGATCATCCAATGACACAAATGA
This sequence comes from Cicer pinnatifidum, assembly GCA_037974775.1. Classification (NCBI taxonomy): domain Eukaryota; kingdom Viridiplantae; phylum Streptophyta; class Magnoliopsida; order Fabales; family Fabaceae; genus Cicer; species Cicer pinnatifidum. The sequence goes on along the minus strand of JBBPBR010001437.1, from coordinate 84,243 downwards.
ACTTATTGGATGCACAAGATTGGTTAAAAACCCTAGTTGGACAAGAATAAGCCTAGGGAGGACGAAAATGACCTAAATGGTAATCCAATAACACAAATGAACTTATTGGATGCACAAGATTGGTTAAAAACCCTAATTGGACAAGAATAAGCCTAGGGAGAACGAAAATGACCTAAATGTTAATCCAATGACACAACTCAACTTATTGGATGCACAAGATTGGTTAAAAACCCTAATTGGACAAGAATAAGCCTAGGGAGGACGAAAATGACCTAATTGATCATCCAATGACACAAACAAACTTATCGGATGCTCAAGATTGCTTAAAAACCCTAATTGGACAAGAATAAGCCTAGGGAGGACGAAAATGACCTAATTGATCATCCAATGACACAAACACACCTATTGAATGCACAAGATTGGTTAAAATCCCTAATTAAACAAGAATAAGCCTATGGAGGACGAAAATGACCAAATTGATCATCCAATGACACAAACACACCTATTGGATGCACAAGATTGGTTAAAAACCCTAATTGGACAAGAATATGTCTAGGGAGGACGAAAATGACCTAAATGTTAATCCAATGACACAAATGAACTTATTGGATGCACAAGATTGGTTAAAAACCCTAATTGGACAAGAATAAGCCTATGGAGGACGAAAATGACCTAATTGATCATCCAATGACAAAAACACACCTATTAGATGCACAAGAATGGTTAAAAACCCTAATTGGACAAGAATATGCATAGGGAGGACGAAAATGACCTAATTGATCATCCAATGACACAAACACACCTATTGGATGCACAAGATTGGTTAAAATCCCTAATTAAACAAGAATAAGCCTATGGAGGACGAAAATGACCTAATTGATCATCCAATGACACAAACACACCTATTGGATGCACAAGATTGGTTAAAAACCCTAATTGGACAAGAATATGCCTAGGGAGGACGAAAATGACCTAAATGTTAATCCAATGACACAAATGAACTTATTGGATGCACAAGATTGGTTAAAAACCCTAATTGGACAAGAATAAGCTTAAGGAGGACGAAAATGACCTAATTGATCATCCAATGATACAAACACACCTATTGGATGCACAAGGTTGGTTAAAAACCCTAGTTGGACAAGAATATGCCTAGGGAGGACGAAAATGACCTAATTGATCATCCAATGACACAAATGAACTTATTGGATGCACAAGATTGGCTAAAAACCCTAATTGGACAAGAATAAGCATAGGGAGGACGAAAATGACCTAATTGATCATCCAATGACACAAACACACCTATTGGATGCACAAGATTGGTTAAAAACCCTAATTGGACAAGAATATGCCTAGGGAGGACGAAAATGACCTAAATGTTAATCCAATGACACAAATGAACTTATTGGATGCACAAGATTGGTTAAAAACCCTAATTGGACAAGAATAAGCCTAGGGAGGACGAAAATGACATAATTGATCATCCAATGACGCAAACTCACCTATTGGATGCACAAGATTGGTTAAAAACCCTAATTGGACAAGAATATGCCTAGGGAGGACGAAAATGACCTAAATGTTAATCCAATGACACAAATGAACTTATTGGATGCACAAGATTGGTTAAAAACCCTAATTGGACAAGAATAAGCCTAGGGAGGACGAAAATGACCTTAATGTTCATCCAATGACACAAATGAACTTATTGGATGCACAAGATTGGTTAAAAACCCTAATTGGACAAGAATATGCCTAGGGAGGACGAAAATGACCTAAATGTTAATCCAATGACACAAATGAACTTATTGGATGCACAAGATTGGTTAAAAACCCTAATTGGACAAGAATAAGCCTAGGGAGGACGAAAATGACCTAAATGTTAATCCAATGACACAACTTAACTTATTGGATGCACAAGATTGGTTAAAAACCCTAATTGGACAAGAATATGCCTAGGGAGGACGAAAATGACCTAATTGATCATCCAAAGACATAAATGAACTTATTGGATGCACAAGATTAGTCAAAAACCCTAATTGGACCAGAATATGCCTAAGGAGGACGAAAATAACCTAATTGATCATCCAATGACACAAACACACCTATTGGATGCACAAGATTGGTTAAAAACCCTAATTGGACAAGAATATGCCTAGGGAGGACGAAAATGACCTAAATGTTAATCCAATGACACAAATGAACTTATTGGATGCACAAGATTGGTTAAAAACCCTAATTGGACAAGAATACGCCTAGGGAGGACGAAAATGACCTAAATATTAATTCAATGACACAAACAAATTTATTGGATGCACAAGATTGGTTAAAAACCCTAATTGGACAAGAATAAGCCTAGGGAGGACGAAAATGACCTAATTGATCATCCAATGACACAAACACACCTATTGGATGCACAAGATTGGTTAAAAACCCTAATTGGACAAGAATAAGCCTAGGGAGGACGAAAATGACCTAATTGATCATCCAATGACACAAACACACCTATTGGATGCACAAGATTGGTTAAAAACCCTAATTGGACAAGAATAAGCCTAGGGAGGACAAAAATGACCTAAATTGATCATCCAATGACACAAACACACCTATTGGATGCACAAGATTGGTTAAAAACCCTAATTGGACAAGAATATGCCTAGGGAGGACGAAAATGACCTAAATGTTAATCCAATGACACAAATGAACTTATTGGATGCACAAGATTGGTTAAAAACCCTAATTGGACAAGAATAAGCCTAGAGAGGATCAAAGTGACCTAATTAATCATCCAATGAGATAAACACACCTATTGGATGCACAAGATTAGTTAAAAACTCTAATTGGACAAGAATATGCCTAGGGAGGACGAAAATGACCTAAATGTGAATCCAATGACACAAATGAACTTATTGGATGCACAAGATTGGTTAAAAACCTAATTCGACAAGAATAAGCCTAGGGAGAATCAAAATGACCTAAATGTTAATCCAATGACACAACTCAACTTATTGGATGCACAAGATTGGTTAAAAACCCTAATTGGACAAGAATAAGCCTAGGGAGGACGAAAATGACCTAATTGATCATCCAATGACACAAACACACCTATTGGATGCACAAGATTGGTTAAAAACCCTAATTGGACAAGAATAAGCCTAGGGAGGACGAAAATGACCTAATTGATCATCCAATGACACAAACACACCTATTGGATGCACAAGATTGGTTAAAACCCTTAATTGGAATGAATATGCCTAGGGAGGACGGATATGACCTAAATGTTAATCCAATGACACAAATGAACTTATTGGATGCACAAGATTGGTTAAAAACCCTAATTGGACAAGAATAAGCCTAGGGAGGACGAAAATGACCTAATTGATCATCGAATGACACTAATGAACTTATTATATGAACAAGATTGGTTAAAAACCCTAATTGGACAAGAATAAGCCTAGGGAGGACGAAAATGACCTAATTGATCATCCAATGACACAAACACACCTATTGGATGCACAAGATTGGTTAAAAACCCTAATTGGACAAGAATATGCCTAGGGAGGAGGAAAATTTCCTAAATATTAATTCAATGACACAAACAAAGTTATTGGATGCACAAGATTGGTTAAAAACCCTAATTGGACAAGAATAAGCCTAGGGAGGACGAAAATGACCTAATTGATCATCCAATGACACAAACACACCTATTGGATGCACAAGATTGGTTAAAAACCCTAATTGGACAAGAATATGCCTAGGGAGGACGAAAATGACCTAATTGATCATCCAATGACACAAATGAACTTATTGGATGCACAAGATTAGTTAAAAACCCAAATTGGACATGAATAAGCCTAGGGAGGACAAAAATAACCTAATTGATCATCAAATGACACAAACACACCTATTGGATGCACAAGATTGGTTAAAAACCCTAATTGGACAAGAATATGCCTAGGGAGGACGAAAATGACCTAAATGTTAATCCAATGACACAAATGAACTTATTGGATGCACAAGATTGGTTAAAAACCCTAATTGGACAAGAATAAGCCTAGGGAGGACGAAAATGACCTAATTGATCATCCAATGACACAAACAGACCTATTGGATGCACAAGATTGGTTAAAAACCCTAGTTGGACAAGAATATGCCTAGGGAGGACGAAAATGACCTAATTGATCATCCAATGACACAAATGAACTTATTGGATGCACAAGATTGGTTAAAAACCCTAATTGGACAAGAATATGCCTAAGGAGGAAGAAAATGACCTAATTGATCATCCAATGACACAAACACACCTATTGGATGCACAAGATTGGTTAAAAACCCTAATTGGACAAGAATATGCCTAGGGAGGACGAAAATGACCTAAATGTTAATCCAATGACACAAATGAACTTATTGGATGCACAAGATTGGTTAAAAACCTAATTCGACAAGAATAAGCCTAGGGAGAATCAAAATGACCTAAATGTTAATCCAATGACACAACTCAACTTATTGGATGCACAAGATTGGTTAAAAACCCTAATTGGACAAGAATAAGCCTAGGGAAGACGAAAATGACTTATCTGATCATCCAATGACACAAACACACCTATTGGAAGCACAAGATTGGTTAAAAACCCTAGTTGGACAAGAACATGCCTAGGGAGGACGAAAATGACCTAATTGATCATCCAATGACACTAATGAACTTATTAGATGCACAAGATTGGTTAAAAACCATAATTGGACAAGAATAAGCCTAGGGAGGACGAAAATGATCTAATTGATCATCCAATGACACAAACACACCTATTGGATGCAGAAGATTGGTTAAAAACCCTAGTTGGACAAGAACATGCCTAGGGAGGACGAAAATGACGTAATTGATCATCCAATGACACTAATGAACTTATTGGATGCACAAGATTGGTTAAAAACCTTAATTGGACAAGAATAAGCCTAGGGAGGACGAAAATGACCTAATTGATCATCCAATGACACAAACACACCTATTGGATGCACAAGATTGGTTTAAAACCCTAATTGGACAAGAATATGCCTAGGGAGGACGAATATGACCTAAATATTAATTCAATGACACAACTCAACATATTGGATGCACAAGATTGGTTAAAAACCCTAATTGGACAAGAATAAGCCTAGGGAGGACGATAATAACCTAATTGATCATCCAATGACACAAACACACCTATTGGATGCACAAGAATGGTTAAAAACCCTAATTGGACAAGAATATGCCTAGGGAGGACGAATATGACCTAAATGTTAATCCAATAACACAAATGAACTTATTGGATGCACAAGATTGGTTAAAAACCCTAATTGGACAAGAATAAGCCTAGGGAGAACGAAAATGACCTAAATGTTAATCCAATGACACAACTCAACTTATTGGATGCACAAGATTGGTTAAAAACCCTAATTGGACAAGAATAAGCCTAGGGAGGACGAAAATGACCTAATTGATCATCAAATGACACAAACACACCTATTGGATGCACAAGAATTGTTAAAAACCCTAATTGGACAAGAATATGCCTAGGGAGGACGAAAATGACCTAAATGTTAATCCAATGACACAAATGAACTTATTAGATGTACAAGATTGGTTAAAAACCCTAATTGGACAAGAATAAGCCTAGGTAGGACGAAAATGACCTAATTGATCATCCAATGACACAAACACACCTATTGGATGCACAAGATTGGTTAAAAGCCCTAATTGGACTAGAATATGCCTAGGGATGACGAAAATGACCTAATTGATCATCAAATGACACAAACACACCTATTGGATGCACAAGATTGGTTAAAAACCCTAATTGGACAAGAATATGCCTAGGGAGGACGAAAATGACCTAAATGTTAATCCAATGACACAAATGAACTTATTAGATGTACAAGATTGGTTAAAAACCCTAATTGGACAAGAATAAGCCTAGGGAGGACCAAAATGACCTAATTGATCATCCAATGACACAAACACACCTATTGGATGCACAAGATTGGTCTAAAACTCAAATTGGACAAGAATATGCCTAAGGAGGACGAATATGACCTAAATGTTAATCCAATGACACAAAGGAACGTATTGGATGCACAAGATTGGTTAAAAACCCTAATTGGACAAGAATAAGCCAAGGGAGGACGAAAATGACCTAAACGTTAATCCAATGACACAACTCAACTTATTGGAAGCACAAGATTGGTTAAAAACCCTAATTGGATAAGAATAAGCCTAGGGAGGACGAAAATGACCTAATTGATCATCCAATGACACAAACACACCTATTGGATGCACAAGATTGGTTAAAAACCCTAATTGGACAAGAATATGCCTAGGGAGGACGAAAATGACCTAATTGATCATCCAATGACACAAACACACCTATTGGATGCACAAGATTGGTTAAAAACCCTAATTGGACCAGAATATGCCTAAGGAGGACGAAAATGACCTAATTGATCATCCAATGACACAAACACACCTATTGGATGCACAAGATGGGTTAAAAACCCTAATTGGACAAGAATATGCCTAGGGAGGACGAAAATGACCTAAATGTTAATCCAATGACACAAATGAACTTATTAGATGTACAAGATTGGTTAAAAACCCTAATTGGACAAGAATAAGCCTAGGGAGGACCAAAATGACCTAATTGATCATCCAATGACACAAACACACCTATTGGATGCACAAGATTGGTCTAAAACTCAAATTGGACAAGAATATGCCTAAGGAGGACGAAAATGACCTAAATGTTAATCCAATGACACAAATGAACGTATTGGATGCACAAGATTGGTTAAAAACCCTAATTGGACAAGAATAAGCCAAGGGAGGACGAAAATGACCTAAACGTTAATCCAATGACACAACTCAACTTATTGGAAGCACAAGATTGGTTAAAAACCCTAATTGGATAAGAATAAGCCTAGGGAGGACGAAAATGACCTAATTGATCATCCAATGACACAAACACACCTATTGGATGCACAAGATTGGTTAAAAACCCTAATTGGACAAGAATAAGTCTAGGGAGGACGAAAATGACCTAATTGATCATCCAATGACACAAACACACCTATTGGATGCACAAGATTGGTTAAAAACCCTAATTGGTCAAGAATAAAACTAGGGAGGACGAAAATGACCTAATTGATCATCCAATGACACAAACACACCTATTGGATGCACAAGATTGGTTAAAAACCCTAATTGGACAAGAATAAGCCTAGGGAGGACGAAAATGACCTAATTGATCATCCAATGACACAAACACACCTATTAAATGCATAAGATTGGTTAAAAACCCTAGTTGGACAAGAATATGCCTAGGAAGGACGAAAATGACCTAATTGATCATCCAATAACACAAATGAACTTATTGGACGCACAAGATTTGTTAAAAACCCTAATTGGACAAGAATAAGCCTAGGGAGGACGAAAATGACCTAAATTATCATCCAATGACACAAACACACCTATTGGATGCACAAGATAGGTTAAAAACCCTAATTGGACAAGAATATGCCTAGGGAGGACGAAAATGACCTAAATTGATCATCCAATGACACAAACACACCTATTGGATGCACAAGATTGGTTAAAAACCCTAATTGGACAAGAATATGCCTAGGTACGACGAAAATGACCTAAATGTTAATCCAATGACACAAATGAACTTATTGGATGCACAAGATTGGTTAAAAACTCTAATTGGACAAGAATAAGCCTAGGGAGGACGAAAATGACCTAATTGATCATCCAATGACACAAACACACCTATTGGATGCACAAGATTGGTTAAAAACCCTAATTGGACAAGAATAAGCCTAGGGAGGACGAAAATGACCTAATTGATCATCCAATGACACAAACACACCTATTGGATGCACAAGATTGGTTAAAAACCCTAATTGGACAAGAATAAGCCTAGGGAGGACGAAAATGACCTAATTGATCATCCAATGACACAAACACATCTATTGGAAGCACAAGATTGGTTAGAAACCCTAGTTGGACAAGAATATGCCTAGGGAGGACGAAAATGACCTAATTGATCATCCAATGACACAAATGAACTTATTGGATGCACAAGATTGCTTAAAAACCCTAATTGGACAAAAATAAGCATAGAAAGGACGAAAATGACCTAATTGATCATCCAATGACACAAACACACCTATTGGATGCACAAGATTGGTTAAAAACCCTAATTGGACAAGAATAAGCCTAGGGAGGACGAAAATGACCTAATTGATCATCCAATGACACAAACACACCTATTGGATGCACAAGATTGGTTAAAAACCCTAATTGGACAAGAATAAGCCTAGGGAGGACGAAAATGACCTAATTGATCATCCAATGACACAAACACACCTATTGGATGCACAAGATTGGTTAAAAACCCTAATTGGACAAGAATAAGCCTAGGGAGGACGAAAATGACCTAATTGATCATCCAATGACACAAACACACCTATTGGATGCACAAGATTGGTTTAAAACCCTAGTTGATCAAGAATATGCCTAGGAAGGACGAAAATGACCTAATTGATCATCCAATGACACAAATGAACTTATTGGATGCACAAGATTGGTTAAAAACCCTAATTGGACAAGAATAAGCCTAGGGAGGACGAAAATGACCTAATTGATCATCCAATGACACAAACACACCTATTGGATGCACAAGATTGGTTAAAAACCCTAATTGGACAAGAATAAGCCTAGGGAGGACGAAAATGACCTAATTGATCATCCAATGACACAAACACACCTATTGGATGCACAAGATTGGTTAAAAACCCAAATTGGACAAGAATATGCCTAGGGAGGACGAAAATGACCTCATTGATCATCCAATGACACAAACACACCTATTGGATGCACAAGATTGGTTAAAAACCCTAATTGGACAAGAATAAGCCTAGGGAGAACGAAAATGACCTAAATGTTAATCCAATGACACAACTCAACTTATTGGATGCACAAGATTGGTTAAAAACCCTAATTGGACAAGAATAAGCCTAGGGAGGACGAAAATGACCTAATTGATCATCCAATGACACAAACACACCTATTGGATGCACAAGATTGGTTAAAAACCCTAATTGGACAAGAATAAGCCTAGGGAGGACGAAAATGACCTAATTGATCATCCAATGACACAAACAGACCTATTGGATGCACAAGATTGGTTAAAAACCCTAATTGGACAAGAATATGCCTATGGAGGACGAAAATGACCTAATTGATCATCCAATGACACAAACACACCTATTGGATGCACAAGATCGGTTAAAAACCCTAATTGGACAAGAATAAGCCTAGGGAGGACGAAAATGACCTAATTGATCATCTATTGCCACAAACACACCTATTGGATGCACAAGATTGGTTAAGCACCTATTGGATGCACAAGATTGGTTAAAAACCCTAATTGGACAAGAATAAGCCTAGGGAGGACGAAAATGACCTAATTGATCATCCAATGACACAAACACACCTATTGGATGCACAAGATTGGTTAAAAACCCTAGTTGGACAAGAACATGCCTAGGGAGGAGGAAAATGACGTAATTGATCATCCAATGACACTAATGAACTTATTTGATGCACAAGATTGGTTAAAAACCCATATTGGACAAGAATAAACCTAGGGAGGACGAAAATGACCTAATTGATCATCCAATGACACAAACACACCTATTGGATGCACAAGATTGGTTAAAAACCCTAATTGGACAAGAATAAGCCTAGGGAGGACGAAAATGACCTAATTGATCATCCAATGACACAAACACACCTATTGGATGCACAAGATTGGTTAAAAACCCTAATTGGACAAGAATAAGCCTAGGGAGGACGAAAATGACCTAATTGATCATCCATTGCCACAAACACACCTATGGGATGCACAAGATTGGTTAAAAACCCTAATTGGACAAGAATATGCCTTGGGAGGACGAAAATGACCTAATTGGTCATCCAATGACACAAACACACCTATTGGATGCAAAAGATTGGTTAAAAACCCTAATTGGACAAGAATAAGCCTAGGGAGGACGAAAATGACCTAATTGATCATCCAATGACACAAACACACCTATTGGATGCACAAGATTGGTTAAAAACCCTAATTGGACAAGAATAAGCCTAGGGAGGACGAAAATGACCTAATTGATCATCCAATGACACAAACACACCTATTGGATGCACAAGATTGGTTAAAAACCCTTATTGGACAAGAATAAGCCTAGGGAGGACGAGAATGACCTAATTGATCATCCAATGACACAAATGAACTTATTGGATGCACAAGATTTGTTAAAAACCCTAATTTGACAAAGTTATTGGATGCACAAGATTGGTTAAAAACCCTAATTTGACAAGAATAAGTCAAGGGAGGACGAAAATGACCTAATTGATCATCCAATGACACAAACACACCTATTGGATGCACAAGATTGGTTAAAAACCCTAATTGGACAAGAATAAGCCTAGGGAGGACGAAAATGACCTAATTGATCATCCAATGACACAAACACACCTATTGGATGCACAAGATTGGTTAAAAACCCTAATTGGTCAAGAATATGCCTAGGGAGGACGAAAATGACCTAATTGATCATCCAATGACACAAATGAACTTATTGGATGCACAAGATTGGTTAAAAACCCTAATTGGACAAGAATAAGCATAGAAAGGACGAAAATGACCTAATTGATCATCCAATGACACAAACACACCTATTGGATGCACAAGATTGGTTAAAAACCCTAATTGGATAAGAATATGCCTAGGGAGGACGAAAATGACCTAAATGTGAATCCAATGACACAAATGAACTTATTGGATGCACAAGATTGGTTAAAAACCTAATTCGACAAGAATAAGCCTAGGGAGAATGAAAATGACCTAAATGTTAATCCAATGACACAACTCAACTTATTGGATGCACAAGATTGGTTAAAAACCCTAATTGGACAAGAATAAGCCTAGGGAGGACGAAAATGACCTAATTGATCATCCAATGACACAAACACACCTATTGGATGCACAAGATTGGTTAAAAACCCTAACTGGACAAGAATATGCCTAGGGAGGACGAAAATGACCTAATTGATCATCCAATGACACAAACACACCTATTGAATGCACAAGATTGGTTAAAAACCATAATTGGACAAGAATATGCCTAGGGAGGACGAAAATGACCTAAATATTAATTCAATGACACAAACAAACTTATTGGATGCACAAGACTGGTTAAAATCCCTAATTGGACAAGAATATGCCTAGGGAGGACGAAAATGACCTAAATGTTAATCCAATGACACAAATGAACTTATTGGATGCACAAGATTGGTTAAAAACCCTAATTGGACAAGAATAAGCCTAGGGAGGATCAAAGTGACCTAATTGATCATCCAATGAGATAAACACACCTATTGGAAGCACGAGATGGTTAAAAACCCTAATTGGACAAGAATATGCCTAGGGAGGACGAAAATGACCTAAATATTATGTCAATGACACAAACAAACTTATTGGATGCACAAGATTGGTTAAAATCCCTAATTGGACAAGAATAAGCCTATGGAGGACGAAAATGACCTAATTGATCATCCAATGACACAAACACACCTACTGGATGCACAAGATTGGTTAAAAACCCTAATTGGACAAGAATAAGCCTAAGAAGGACGAAAATGACCTAATTGATCATCCAATGACACAAACACACTATTGGATGCACAAGATTGGTTAAAAACCCTAATTGGACAAGAATATGCCTAGGGAGGATGAAAATGACCTAATTGATCATCCAATGACACAAACACACCTGTTGGATGCACAAGATTGGTTAAAAACCATAATTGGACAAGAATATGCCTAGGGAGGACGAAAATGACCTAATTGATCATCCAATGACACAAACACACCTATTGAATGCATAAGATTGGTTAAAAACCCTAATTGGACAAGAATATGCCTAGGGAGGACGAAAATGACCTAAATATTAATTCAATGACACAAACAAACTTATTGGATGCACAAGATTGGTTAAAAACCCTAATTGGACAAAAATAAGCCTAGGGAGGACGAAAATGACCTAATTGATAATCCAATGACACAAACAAACTTATTGGATGCACAAGATTGGTTAAAAACCCTAATTGGACAAGAATAAACCAAGGGAGGACAAAAATGACCTAAATGTTAATCCAATGACACTACTCAACTTATTGGAAGCACAAGATTGGTTAAAAACCCTAATTGGACAAGAATAAGCCTAGGGAGGACGAAAATGACCTAATTGATCATCCAATGACACAAACACACCTATTGGATGCACAAGATTGGTTAAAAACCCTAATTGGACAAGAATAAGCCTAGGGAGGACGAAAATGACCTAATTGATCATCCAATGACACAAACACACCTATTGGATGCACAAGATTGGTTAAAAACCCTAATTGGACAAGAATATGCCTAGGGAGGACGAAAATGACCTAAATGTTAATCCAATGACACAAATGAACTTATTGGATGCACAAGATTGGTTAAAAACCCTAATTGGACAAGAATAAGCCTAGGGAGGATCAAAGTGACCTAATTGATCATCCAATGACACAAACACACCTATTGGATGCACAAGATTGGTTAAAAACCCTAATTGGACAAGAATATCCCCAGCGAGGACGAAAATGACCTAAATGTTAATCCAATGACACAAATGAACTTATTGGATGCACAAGATTGGTTAAAAACCCTATTTGGACAAGAATAAGTCTAGGGAGGACGAAAATGACCTAATTGATCATCCAATGACACAAACACACCTATTGGATGCACAAGATTGGTTAAAAACCCTAGTTGGACAAGAATATGCCTAGGGAGGACGAAAATGACCTAATTGATCATCCAATGACACAAATGAACTTATTGGATGCACAAGATTGGTTAAAAACCCTAGTTGGACAAGAATATGCTTAGGGAGGACAAAAATGACCTAATTGATCATCCAATGACACAAATGAACTTATTGGAAGCACAAGATTTGTTAAAAACCCTAATTGGACAAGAATAAGCCTAGGGAGGACGAAAATGACCTAATTAAACATCCAATGACACAAACACACCTATTGGATGCACAAGATTGGTTAAAAACGCTAATTGGACAAGAATATGCCTTGGGAGGACGAAAATGACCTAAATTTTAATCCAATGACACAACTCAACTTATTGGATGCACAAGATTGGTTAAAAACCCTAATTGGACAAGAATAAGCCTAGGGAGGACGAAAATAACCTAATTGATCATCCAATGACATAAACACACCTATTGGATGCACAAGATTGGTTAAAAACCCTAATTGGACAAGAATAAGCCTAGGGAGGACGAAAATGACCTAATTGATCATCCAATGACACAAACACACCTATTGGATGCACAAGATTGGTTAAAAACCCTAATTGGACAAGAATAAGCCTAGGGAGGACGAAAATGACCTAATTGATCATCCAATGACACAAACACACCTATTGGATGCACAAGATTGGTTAAAAACCCTAATTGGACAAGAATATGCCTAGGGAGGACGAAAATGACCTAAATGTTAATCCAATGACACAAATGAACTTATTGGATGCACAAGATTGGTTAAAAACCTAATTCGACAAAAATAAGCCTAGGGAGAATGAAAATGACCTAAATATTAATCCAATGACACAACTCAACTTATTGGATGCACAAGATTGGTTAAAAACCCTAATTGGACAAGAATAACCCTAGGGAGGACGAAAATGACCTAATTGATCATCCAATGACACAAACACACCTATTGGATGCACAAGATTGGTTAAAAACCCTAATTGGACAAGAATAAGCCTAGGGAGGACGGAAATGACCTAATTGATCATCCAATGACACAAACACACCTATTGGATGCACAAGATTGGTTAAAAACCTTAATTGGACAAGAATAAGCCTAGGGAGGACGAAAATGACCTAATTGATCATCCAATGACACAACTGAACTTGTTGGATGCACAAGATTGGTTAAAAACCCTAGTTGGACAAGAATTAGCCTATGTAGGACGAAAATGACCTAATTGATCATCCAATGACACAAACACACCTATTGGATGCACAAGATTGGTTAAAAACCCTAATTGGACAAGAATAAGCCTAGGGAGGACGAAAATGACCTAATTGATCATCCAATGACACAAACACACCTATTGGATGCACAAGATTGGTTAAAAACCCTAATTGGACAAGAATAAGCCTAGGGAGGACGAAAATGACCTAATTGATCATCCAATGACACAAACACACCTATTGGATGCACAAGATTGGTTAAAAACCCTAATTGGACAAGAATATGCTTAGGGTGGACGAAAATGACCTAAATATTAATTCAATGACATAAACAAACTTGTTGGATGCACATGATTGGTTAAAAACCCTAATTGGACAAGAATATGCCTAGGGAGGACGAAAATAACCTAAATATTAATTCAATGACACAAACAAAGTTATTGGATGCACAAGATTGGTTGAAAACCCTAATTGGACAAGAATAAGCCTAGGGAGGACGAAAATGACCTAATTGATCATCCAATGACACAAACACACCTATTGGAAGCACAAGATTGGTTCAAAACCCTAATTGGACAAGAATATGCCTAGGTAGGACGAAAATGACCTAAATGCTAATCCAATGACACAACTCAACTTATTGGATGCACAAGATTGGTTAAAAACCCTAATTGGTCAAGAATAAGCCTAAGGAGGACGAAAATGACCTAATTGATCATCCAATGACACAAACACACCTATTGGATGCACAAGATTGGTTAAAAACCCTAATTGGACAAGAATATGCCTAGGGAGGACGAAAATGACCTAAATGTTAATCCAATGACACAAATGAACTTATTAGATGTACAAGATTGGTTAAAAACCCTAATTTGACAAGAATATCCCTAGGGAGGACGAAAATGACATAATGTTAATCCAATGACACAAATGAACTTATTGGATGCACAAGATTGGTTATAAACCCTAATTGGACAAGAATATGCCTGGGGAGGACGAAAATGACCTAAATGTTAATCCAATGACACAACTCAACTTATTGGATGCACAAGATTGGTTAAAAACCCTAATTGGACAAGAATAAGCCTAGGGAGGACGAAAATGACCTAATTGATCATCCAATGACACAAACACACCTATTGGATGCACAAGATTGGTTAAAAACCCTAATTGGACAAGAATATGCCTAGGGAGGACGAAAATGACCTAAATGTTAATCCAATGACACAAATGAAGTTATTGGATGCACAAGATTGGTTAAAAACCCTAATTGGACAAGAATAAGCCTAGGGAGAACGAAAATGACCTAAATGTTAATCCAATGACACAACTCAACTTATTGGATGCACAAGATTGGTTAAAAACCCTAATTGGACAAGAATAAGCCTAGGGAGAACGAAAATAACCTAATTGATCATCCAATGACACAAACACACCTATTGGATGCACAAGATTGGTTAAAAACCCTAATTGGACAAGAATATGCCTAGGGAGGACGAAAATGACCTAAATGTTAATCCAATGACACAAATGAACTTATTGGATGCACAAGATTGGTTAAAAACCCTAATTGGACAAGAATAGGCCTAGGGAGGACGAATATGACCTAAATGCTAATCCAATGACACAACTCAACTTATTGGATGCACATGATTGGTTAAAAACCCTAATTGGGCAAGAATAAGCCTAGGGAGGACGAAAATGTCCTAATTGATCATCCAATGACACAAACACACCTATTGGATGCACAAGATTGGTTAAAAACCGTAATTGGACAAGAATAAGCCTAGGGAGGACGAAAATGACCAAATTGATCATCCAGTGCCACAAACACACCTATTGGATGCACAAGATTGGTTAAAAACCCTAATTGGACAAGAATATGCCTAGGGAGGACGAAAATGACCTAATTGATCATCCAATGAAACAAACACACCAATTGGATGCACAAGATTGGTTAAAAACCCTAATTGGACAAGAATATGCCTAGGGAGGACGAAAATGACCTAAATGTTAATCCAATGACACAAATGAACTTATTGGATGCACAAGATTGGTTAAAAACCCTAATTGGACAAGAATAAGCCTAGGGAGGACGAAAATAACCTAATTGATCATCCAATGACACAAACACACCTACTGGATGCACAAGATTGGTATAAAAACCCTAATTGGACAAGAATAAGCCTAGGGAGGACGAAAATGACCTAATTGATCATCCATTGCCACAAACACACCAATTGGATGCACAAGATTGGTTAAAAACACTAATTGGACAAGAATATGCCTAGGGAGGACGAAAATGACCTAAATATTAATTCAATGACACAACTCAACTTATTGGATGCACAAGATTGGTTAAAAACCCTAATTGGACAAGAATATGCCTAGGGAGGACGAAAATGACCTAAATGTTAATCCAATGACACAAATGAACTTATTGGATGCACAAGATTGGTTAAAAACCCTAATTGGACAAGAATAAGCCTAGGGAGGACGAAAATGACCTAATTGATCATCCAATGACAGAAACACACCTATTGGATGCCCAAGATTGGTTAAAAACCCTAATTGGACAAGAATATGCCTAGGGAGGACGAATATGACCTAAATGTTAATCCAATAACACAAATGAACTTATTGGATGCACAAGATTGGTTAAAAACCCTAATTGGACAAGAATAAGCCTAGGGAGAACGAAAATGACCTAAATGTTAATCCAATGACACAACTCAACTTATTGGATGCACAAGATTGGTTAAAAACCCTAATTGGACAAGAATAAGCCTAGGGAAGACAAAAATGACCTAATTGATCATCCAATGACACAAACACACCTATTGGATGCACAAGATTGGTTGAAAACCCTAATTGGATAAGAATATGCCTAGGGAGGATGAAAATGACCTAATTGATCATCCAATGACACAAACACACCTATTGGATGCACCAGATTGGTTAAAAACCCTAATTGGACAAGAATATGCCTAGGGAGGACGAATATGACCTAAATGTTAATCCAATAACACAAATGAACTTATTGGATGCACAAGATTGGTTAAAAACCCTAATTGGACAAGAATAAGCCTAGGGAGAACGAGAATGACCTAAATGTTAATCCAATGACACAACTCAACTTATTGGATGCACAAGATTGGTTAAAAACCCTAATTGGACAAGAATAAGCCTAGGGAGGACGAAAATGACCTAATTGATCATCCAATGACACAAACACACCTATTGGATGCACAAGATTGGTTAAAAACCCTAATGGGACAAGAATATGCCTAGGGAGGACGAAAGTGACCTAAATGATCATCCAATGACACAAACACACCTATTGGATGCACAAGATTGGTTAAAAACCCTAATTGGACAAGAATATGCCTAGGGAGGACGAAAATGACCTAATTGATCATCCAATGACACAAACACATCTATTGGAAGCACAAGATTGGTTAAAAACCCTAATTGGACAAGAATATGCCTAGGGAGGACGAAAATGACCTAAATGTTAATCCAATGACACAAATGAACTTATTGGATGCACAAGATTGGTTAAAAACCCTAATAGGACAAGAATAAGCCTAGGGAGGACTAAAATGACCTAATTGATCATCCAATGACGCAAACACACCTATTGGATGCACAAGATTGGTTAAAAACCCTAATTGGACAAGAATAAGCCTAGGGAGGACGAAAATGACCTAATTGATCATCCAATGACACAAACACACCTATTGGATGCACAAGATTGGTTAAAAACCCTAATTGGACAAGAATATGCCTAGGGAGGACGAAAATGACCTAAATGTTAATCCAATGACACAAACTAACTTATTGGATGCACAAGATTGGTTAAAAACCCTAATTGGACAAGAATAAGCCTAGGGAGGACGAAAATGACCTAATTGATCATCCAATGACACAAACACACCTATTGGATGCACAAGATTGGTTAAAAACCCTAATTGGACAATAATATGCCTAGGGAGGAGGAAAATGACCTAAATATTAATTCAATGACACAAACAAAGTTATTGGATGCATAAGATTGGTTAAAAACCCTAATTGGAGAAGAATAAGCCTAGGGAGGACGAAAATGACCTAATTGATCATCCAATGACACAAACACACCTATTGGATGCACAAGATTGGTTAAAAACCCTAATTGGACAAGAATATGCATAGGGAGGACGAAAATGACCTAATTGATCATCCAATGACACAAACACACCTATAGGATGCACAAGATTGGTTAAAAACCCTAATTGGACAAGAATATGCCTAGGGAGGACGAAAATGACCTAACTGTTAATCCAATGACACAAATGAACTTATTGGATGTACAAGATTAGTTAAAAACCCTAATTCTACAAGAATAAGCCTAGGTAGGACGAAAATGACCTAATTGATCATCCAATGACACAAACACACCTATTGGATGCACAAGATTGGTTAAAAACCCTAATTGGACAAGAATATGCCTAGGGAGGACGAAAATGACCTAATTGATCATCCAATGACACAAACACACCTATTGGATGCACAAGATTGGTTAAAAACCCTAATTGGACAAGAATATGCCTAGGGAGGACGAATATGACCTAAATGTTAATCCAATAACACAAATGAACTTATTGGATGCACAAGATTGGTTAAAAACCCTAATTGGACAAGAATAAGCCTAGGGAGAACGAAAATGACCTAATTGATCATCTAATGACACAAACACACCTATTGGATGCACAAGATTGGTTAAAAATCCTAATTGGACAAGAATTTGCCTAGGGAGGACGGATATGACCTAAATGTTAATCCAATGACACAAATGAACTTATTGGATGCACAAGATTGGTTAAAAACCCTAATTGGACAAGAATAAGCCTAGGGAGGACGAAAATGACCTAATTGATCATCCAATGACACAAATGAACTTATTGGATGCACAAGATTGGTTAAAATTTCTAATTGGACAATAATATGCCTAGGTAGGACGAAAATGACCTAAATATTAATTCAATGACACAAACAAAGTTATTGGATGCACAAGATTGGTTAAAAACCCTAATTGGACAAGAATAAGCCTAGGGAGGACGAAAATGACCTAATTGATCATCCAATGACACAAACACACCTATTGGATGCACAAGATTGGTTAAAAACCCTAATTGGACAAGAATATGCCTAAGGAGGACGAAAATGACCTAAATGTTAATCCAATAACACAAATGAACTTATCGGATGCACAAGATTGGTTAAAAACCCTAATTGGACAAGAATAAGCCTAGGGAGGACGAAAATGACCTAATTGATCATCCAATGACACAAACACACCTATTGGATGCACAAGATTGGTTAAAACCCTAATTGGACAAGAATATGCCTAGGGAGGACGAAAATGACCTAATTGATCATCCAATGACACAAACACACCTATTGGATGCACAAGATTGGTTAAAAACCCTAATTGGACAAGAATCTCCTAGGGAGGACGAATATGACCTAAATGTTAATCCAATAACACAAATGAACTTATTGGATGCACAAGATTGGTTAAAAACCCTAATTGGACAAGAATAAGCCTAGGGAGAACGAAAATGACCTAAATGTTAATCCAATGACACAACTCAACTTATTGGATGCACAAGATTGGTTAAAAACCCTAATTGGACAAGAATAAGCCTAGGGAGGACGAAAATGACCTAATTGATCATCCAATGACACAAACACACCTATTGGATGCACAAGATTGGTTAAAAACCCTAATTGGACAAGAATATGCCTAGAGAGGACGAAAATGACCTAACTGATCATCCAATGACACAAACACACCTATTGGATGCACAAGATTGGTTAAAAACCCTAATTGGACAAGAATATGCCTAGGGAGGACGAATATGACCTAAATGTTAATCCAATAACACAAATGAACTTATTGGATGCACAAGATTGGTTAAAAACCCTAATTGGACAAGAATAAGCCTAGGGAGAACGAAAATGACCTAAATGTTAATCCAATGACACAACTCAACTTATTGGATGCACAAGATTGGTTAAAAACCCTAATTGGACAAGAATAAGCCTAGGGAGAACGAAAATGACCTAAATGTTAATCCAATGACACAACTCAACTTATTGGATGCACAAGATTGGTTAAAAACCCTAATTGGACAAGAATATGCCTAGGGAGGACGAAAATGACCTAATTGATCATCCAATGACACAAACACACCTATTGGATGCACAAGATTGGTTAAAAACCCTAGTTGGACAAGAACAAGCCTAGGGAGGTCGAAAATGACCTAATTGATCATCCAATGACACCAATGAACTTATTGGATGCACAAGATTGGTTAAAAACCCTAATTGGACAAGAATAAGCCTAGGGAGGACGAAAATGACCTAATTGATCATCCAATGACACAAACACACCTATTGGATGCACAAGATTGGTTAAAAACCCTAATTGGACAAGAATATGCCTAGGGAGGACGAATATGACCTAAATGTTAATCCAATAACACAAATGAACTTATTGGATGCACAAGATTGGTTAAAAACCCTAATTGGACAAGAATAAGCCTAGGGAGAACGAAATTGACCTAAATGTTAATCCAATGAAACAAATAAACTTATTGGATGCACAAGATTGGTTAAAAACCCTAATTGGACAAGAATAAGCCTAGGGAGGACGAAAATGACCTAATTGATCATCCAATGACACAAACACACCTATTGGATGCACAAGATTGGTTAAAAACCCTAATTGGACAAGAATATGCCTAGGGAGGACGAAAATGACCTAATTGATCATCCAATGACACAAATGAACTTATTGGATGCACAAGATTAGTTAAAAACCCAAATTGGACATGAATAAGCCTAGGGAGGACAAAAATAACCTAATTGATCATCAAATGACACAAACACACCTATTGGATGCACAAGATTGGTTAAAAACCCTAATTGGACAAGAATATGCCTAGGGAGGACGAAAATGACCTAAATGTTAATCCAATGACACAAATGAACTTATTGGATGCACAAGATTGGTTAAAAACCCTAATTGGACAAGAATAAGCCTAGGGAGGACGAAAATGACCTAATTGATCATCCAATGACACAAACACACAAATTGGATGCACAAGATTGGTTAAAAACCCTAATTGGACAAGAATATGCCTAGGGAGGACGAAAATGACCTAATTGGTCATCCAATGACACAAACACACCTATTGGATGCACAAGATTGGTTAAAAACCCTAATTGGACAAGAATAAGCCTAGGAAGGACGAAAATGACCTAATTGATCATCCAATGACACAAACACACCTATTGATGCACAAGATTGGTTAAAAACCCTAATTGGACAAGAATATGCCTAGGGAGGACGAAAATGACCTAATTGATCATCCAATGATACAAACACACCTATTGGATGCACAAGATTGGTTAAAATCCCTAATTGGACAAGAATATGCCTAGGGAGGACGAATATGACCTAAATGTTAATCCAATAACACAAATGAACTTATTGGATGCACAAGATTGGTTAAAAACCCTAATTGGACAAGAATAAGCCTAGGGAGAACGAAAATGACCTAAATGTTAATCCAATGACACAACTCAACTTATTGGATGCACAAGATTGGTTAAAAACCCTAATTGGACAAGAATAAGCCTAGGAAGGACGAAAATGACCTAATTGATCATCCAATGACACAAACACACCTATTGGATGCACAAGATTGGTTAAAAACCCTAATTGGACAAGAATATGCCTAGGGAGGACGAAAATGACCTAATTGATCATGCAATGACATAAACACACCTATTGGATGCACAAGATTGGTTAAAAACCCTAATTGGACAAGAATATGCCTAGGGAGGACGAATATGACCTAAATGTTAATCCAATAACACAAATGAACTTATTGGATGCACAAGATTGGTTAAAAACCCTAATTGGACAAGAATAAGCCTAGGGAGAACGAAAATGACCTAAATGTTAATCCAATGACACAACTCAACTTATTGGATGCACAAGATTGGTTAAAAACCCTAATTGGACAAGAATAAGCCTAGGGAGGACGAAAATGACCTAATTGATCATCCAATGACACAAACACACCTATTGGAAGCACAAGATTGGTTAAAAACCCTAATTGGACAAGAATATGCCTAGGGAGGACGAAAATGACCTAAATGTTAATCCAATGACTCAAATGAACTTATTGGATGCACAAGATTGTTTAAAAACCATAATTGGACAAGAATAAGCCTAGGGAGGGCGAAAATGACCTAATTGATCATCCAATGACACACACTTGGTTAAAAATTCTAATTGGACAAGAATATGCCTAGGGAGGACGAAAATGACCTAAATATTAATTCAATGACAGAAACAAAGTTATTGGATGCACAAGATTGGTTAAAAACCCTAATTGGACAAGAATAAGCCTAGGGAGGACGAAAATGACCTAATTGATCATCCAATGACACAAACACACCTATTGGAAGCACAAGATTGGTTAAAAACCCAAATTGGACAAGAACATGCCTAGGGAGGATGGATATGACCTAAATGTTAATCCAATGACACAAATGAACTTATTGGATGCACAAGATTGATTAAAAACCCTAATTGGACAAGAATAAGCCTAGGGAGAACGAAAATGACCTAAATGTTAATCCAATGAGACAACTCAACTTATTGGATGCACAAGATTGGTTAAAAACCCTAATTGGACAAGAATAAGCCTAGGGAGGACGAAAATGACCTATCTGATCATCCAATGACACAAACACACCTATTGGATGCACAAGATTGGTTAAAAACCGTAGTTGGACAAGAACATGCCTAGGGAGGACGAAAATGACCTAATTGATCATCCAATGACACTAATGAACTTATTGGATGCAAAAGATTGGTTAAAAACCCTAATTGGACAAGAATAAGCCTAGGGAGGACGAAAATGACCTAATTGATCATCCAATGACACAAACACACCTATTGGATGCACAAGATTGGTTAAAAACCCTAATTGGACAAGAATAAGTCTAGGGAAGACGAAAATGACCTAATTGATCATCGAATGACACAAACACACCTATTGGATGCACAAGATTGGTTAAAAACCCTAATTGGATAAGAATAAGCCTAGGGAGGACGAAAATGACCTAATTGATCATCCAATGACACAAATACACCTATTGGATGCACAAGATTGGTTAAAAACCCTAATTAGACAAGAATAAGCATAGGAAGGACGAAAATGACCTAATTGATCATCCAATGACACAAACACACCTATTGGATGCACAAGATTGGTTAAAAACCCTAATTGGACAAGAATATGCCTAGGGAGGATGAAAATGACCTAAATGTTAATCCAATGACACAAACAAAGTTATGGGATGCACAAGATTGGTTAAAAACCCTAATTGGACAAGAATAAGCCTAGGGAGGACGAAAATGACCTAATTGATCATCCAATGACACAAACACACCTATTGGATGCACAAGATTGGTTAAAAACCCTAATTGGACAAGAATATGCCTAGGGAGGACGAAAATGACCTAAATATTAATTCAATGAAACAAACAAACTTATTGGATGCACAAGATTGGTTAAAAACCCTAATTGGACAAGAAAAAGCCTAGGGAGGACGAAAATGACCTAATTGATCATCAAATGACACAAACACACCTATTGGATGAACAAGATTTGTTAAAAACCCTAATTGGACAAAAATATGCCTAGCGAGGACGAAAATGACCTAAATATTAATTCAATGACACAAACAAAGTTATTGGATGCACAAGATTGGTTAAAAACCCTAATTGGACAAGAATAAGCCTAGGGAGGACGAAAATGACCTAATTGATCATCCAATGACACAAACACACCTATTGGATGCACAAGATTGGTTAAAAACCCTAATTGGACAAGAATAAGCCTAGGGAGGACGAAAATGACCTAATTGATCATCCAATGACACAAACACACCTATTGGATACACAAGATTGGTTAAAAACCCTAATTGGACAAGAATAATTCTAGGGGGGACGAAAATGACCTAAATGTTAATCCAATGAAACAACTCAACTTATTGGATGCACAAGATTGGTTAAAAACCCTAATTGGACAAGAATAAGCCTAGGGAGGACGAAAACGACCTAATTGATCATCCAATGACACAAACACACCTATTGGATGCACAAGATTGGTTAAAAACCCTAATTGGACAAGAATAAGCCTAGGGACGACGAAAATGTCCTAAATGTTAATCCGATGACATAACTCAACTTATTGGATGCACAAGATTGGTTAAAAACCCTAATTGGACAAGAATAAGCCTAGGGAGGACGAAAATGACCTAATTGATCATCCAATGACACAAACACACCTATTGGATGCACAAGATTGGTTAAAAACCCTAATTGGACAAGAATAAGCTTAGGGAGTACGAAAATGACCTAAATATTAATCCAATGACACAAATTAACTTATTGGATGCACAAGATTGGTTAAAAACCCTAATTGGACAAGAATATGCCTAGGGAAGACGAAAATGACCTAATTGATCATCCAATGACACAAACACACCTATTGGATGCACAAGATTGGTTAAAAAAACCCTAATTGGACAAGAATATGCCTAGGGAGGACGAAAATGACCTAAATATTAATTCAATGACACAAACAAACTTATTGGATGCACAAGATTGGTTAAAAACCCTAATTGGACAAGAATAAGCCTAGGGAGGAAGAAACTGACCTAATCGATTATCCAATGACACAAAGACACCTATTGGAAGCACAAGATTGGTTAAAAACCCTAATTGGACAAGAATATGCCTAGGGAGGACGAAAATGACCTAAATGTTAATCCAATGACACAAATGAACTTATTGGATGCACAAGATTGGTTAAAAACCCTAATTGGACAAGAATAAGCCTAGGGAGGACGAAAAATGACCTAATTGATCATCCAATGCCACAAACACACCTATTGGATAAACAAGATTGGTTAAAAACCCTAATTGGACAAGAATATGCCTAGGGAGGACGAAAATGACCTAAATATTAATTCAATGACACAAACAAAGTTATTGGATGCACAAGATTGGTTAAAAACCCTAATCGGACAAGAATATGCCTAGGGAGGACGAAAATGACCTAATTGATCATCCAATGACACAAACACACCTATTGGATGCACAAGATTGGTTAAAAACCCTAATTGGACAAGAATATGCCTAGGGAGGACGAAAATGACCTAAATATTAATTCAATGACACAAACAAAGTTATTGGATGCACAAGATTGGTTAAAAACCCTAATTGGACAAGAATATGTCTAAGGAGGACGAAAATGACCTAAATGTTAATCCAATGACACAAATGAACTTATGGGATGCACAACATTGGTTAAAAACCCTAATTGGACAAGAGTAAGCCTAGGAACGACGAAAATAACCTAATTGATCATCCAATGACACAAATACACCTATTGGATGCACAAGATTGGTTAAAAACCCTAATTGGACAAGAATATGCCTAGGGAGGACGAAAATGACCTAATTGATCATCCAATGACACAAATGAACTTATTGGATGCACAAGATTTGTTAAAAACCCTAATTGGACAAGAATAAGCCTAGGGAGGACGAAAATGACCTAATTGATCATCCAATGACACAAACACACCTATTGGATGCACAAGATTGGTTAAAAACCCTAATTGGACAAGAATATGCCTAGGGAGGACGAAAATGACCTAAATATTAATTCAATGACACAAGCAAAGTTATTGGATGCACAAGATTGGTTAAAAACCCTAATTGGACAAGAATAAGTCTAGGGAGGACGAAAATGACCTAATTGATCATCCAATGACACAAACACACCTATTGGATGCACAAGATTGGTTAAAAACCGTAATTGGACAAGACTATGCCTAGGGAGGACGAAAATGACCTAAATGTTAATCCAATGACACAAATGAACTTATTGGATGCACAAGATTGGTTAAAAACCCTAATTGGACAAGAATAAGCCTAGGGAGGACGAAAATGACCTAATTGATCATCCAATGACACAAACACACCTATTGGATGCACAAGATTGGTTAAAAACCCTAATTGGACAAGAATAAGCCTAGGGAGGACAACAATGACCTAATTGATCATCCAATGACACAAACACACCTATTGGATGCACAAGAATGGTTAAAAACCCTAATTGGACAAGAATAAGCCTAGGGAGGACGAAAATGACCTAATTGATCATCCAATGACACAAACACACCTATTGGATGCACAAGATTGGTTAAAAACCCTAATTGGACAAGAATAAGCCTAGGGAGGACGAAAATGACCTAATTGATCATCCAATGACACAAACACACCTATTGGATGCACAAGATTGGTTAAAAACCCTAATTGGACAAGAATATGCCTAGGGAGGACGAAAATGACCTAAATGTTAATCCAATGACACAACTCAACTTATTGGATGCACAAGATTGGTTAAAAACTCTAATTGGACAAGAATATGCCTAGGGAGGACGAAAATGACATTAATATTAATTCAATGACACAAACAAAGTTATTGGATGCACAAGATTGGTTAAAAACCCTAATTGGACAAGAATAAGCCTAGGGAGGACGAAAATGACCTAATTGATCATCCAATGACACAAACACACCTATTGGATGCACAAGATTGGTTAAAAACCCTAATTGGACAAGAAAAAGCCTAGGGAGGACGAAAATGACCTAATTGATCATCCATTGCCACAACCACACCTATTGGATGTACAAGATTGGTTAAAAACCCTAATTAGACTAGAATATGCCTAGGGAGGACGAAAATGACCTAATTGATCATCCAATGACACAAACACACCTATTGGATGCACAAGATTGGTTAAAAACCCTAATTGGACAAGAATATGCCTAGGGAGGACGAAAATGACCTAAATATTATTCAATGACACAAACAAAGTTATTGGATGCACAAGATTGGTTAAAAACCCTAATTGGACAAGAATAAGCCTAGGGAGGACGAAAATGACCTAATTGATCATCCAATGACACAAACACACCTATTGGATGCACAAGATTGGTTAAAAACCCTAATTGGACAAGTATACGCCTAGGGAGGACGAAAATGACCTAACTATTAATTCAATGACATAAACAAACTTATTGGATGCACAAGATTGGTTAAAAACCCTAATTGGACAAGAATAAGCCTAGGGAGGACGAAAATGACCTAATTGATCATCCAATGACACAAACACACCTATTGGAAGCACAAGATTGGTTAAAAACCCTAATTGGACAAGAATATGCCTAGGGAGGACGAAAATGACCTAAATGTTAATCCAATGACTCAAATGAACTTATTGGATGCACAAGATTGGTTAAAAACCCTAATTGGACAAGAATAAGCCTAGGGAGGGCGAAAATGACCTAATTGATCATCCAATGACACACACTTGGTTAAAAATTCTAATTGGACAAGAATATGCCTAGGGAGGACGAAAATGACCTAAATATTAATTCAATGACAGAAACAAAGTTATTGGATGCACAAGATTGGTTAAAAACCCTAATTGGACAAGAATAAGCCTAGGGAGGACGAAAATGACCTAATTGATCATCCAATGACACAAACACACCTATTGGAAGCACAAGATTGGTTAAAAACCCAAATTGGACAAGAACATGCCTAGGGAGGACGGATATGACCTAAATGTTAATCCAATGACACAAATGAACTTATTGGATGCACAAGATTGATTAAAAACCCTAATTGGACAAGAATAAGCCTAGGGAGAACGAAAATGACCTAAATGTTAATCCAATGAGACAACTCAACTTATTGGATGCACAAGATTGGTTAAAAACCCTAATTGGACAAGAATAAGCCTAGGGAGGACGAAAATGACCTATCTGATCATCCAATGACACAAACACACATATTGGATGCACAAGATTGGTTAAAAACCGTAGTTGGACAAGAACATGCCTAGGGAGGACGAAAATGACCTAATTGATCATCCAATGACACTAATGAACTTATTGGATGCAAAAGATTGGTTAAAAACCCTAATTGGACAAGAATAAGCCTAGGGAGGACGAAAATGACCTAATTGATCATCCAATGACACAAACACACCTATTGGATGCACAAGATTGGTTAAAAACCCAAATTGGACAAGAATAAGTCTAGGGAAGACGAAAATGACCTAATTGATCATCCAATGACACAAACACACCTATTGGATGCACAAGATTGGTTAAAAACCCTAATTGGTCAAGAATAAGCCTAGGGAGGACGAAAATGACCTAATTGATCATCCAATGACACAAACACACCTATTGGATGAACAAGATTGGTTAAAAACCCTAATTGGACAAGAATAAGCCTAGGGAGGACGAAAATGACCTAATTGATCATCCAATGACACAAACACACCTATTAGACGCACAAGATTGGTTAAAAACCCTAGTTGGACAAGAATATGCCTAGGGAGGACGAAAATGACCTAATTGATCATCCAATGACACAAATGAACTTATTGGATGCACAAGATTTGTTTAAAACCCTAATTGGACAAGAATAAGCCTAGGGAGGACGAAAATGACCTATTTGATCATCCAATGACACAAATGAACTTATTGGATGCACAAGATTTGTTAAAAACCCTAATTGGACAAGAATAAGCCTAGGGAGGACGAAAATGACCTAATTGATCATCCAATGACACAAACACACCTATTGGATGCACAAGATTGGTTAAAAACCCTAATTGCACAAGAATAAGCCTATGGAGGACGAAAATGACCTAATTGATCGTCCAATGACACAAACACACCTATTGGATGCACAAGATTGGTTAAAAACCCTAATTGGACAAGAATAAGCCTAGGGAGGACGAAAATGACCTAATTGATCATCCAATGACACAATCACACCTATTGGATGCACAAGATTGGTTAAAAACCCTAATTGGACAAGAATATGCCTAGGGAGGACGAAAATGACCTAAATATTAATTCAATGACACAAACAAAGTTATTGGATGCACAAGATTGGTTAAAAACCCTAATTGGACAAGAATAAGCCTAGGGAGGACGAAAATGACCTAATTGATCATCCAATGACACAAACACACCTATTGGATGCACAAGATTGGTTAAAAACCCTAATTGGACAAGAATATGCCTAGGGAGGACGAAAATGACCTAAATATTAATTCAATGACACAAACAAAGTTATTGGATGCACAAGATTGGTGAAAAACCCTAATTGGACAAGAATAAGCCTAGGGGGAACGAAAATGACCTAATTGATCATCCAATGACACAAACACACCTATTGGATGCACAAGATTGGTTAAAAACCCTAATTGGACAAGAATATGCCTAGGGAGGACGAAAATGACCTAAATATTAATTCAATGACACAAACAAAGTTATTGGATGCACAAGATTGGTTAAAAACCCTAATTGGACAAGAATAAGCCTAGGGAGGACGAAAATGACCTAATTGATCATCCAATGACACAAACACACCTATTGGATGCACAAGATTGGTTAAAAACCCTAATTGGACAAGAATATGCCTAATGAGGACGAAAATGACCTAAATATTAATTCAACGACACAAACAAAGTTATTGGATGCACAAGATTGGTTAAAAACCCTAATTGGACAAGAATAAGCCTAGGGAGGACGAAAATGACCTAATTGATCATCCAATGACACAAACACACCTATTGGATGCACAAGATTGGTTAAAAACCCTAATTGGACAAGAATAAGCCTAAAGAGAACGAAAATGACCTAAATGTTAATCCAATGACACAACTCAACTTATTGGATGCGCAAGAGTGGTTAAAAACACTAATTGGACAAGAATAAGCGTAGGGAGAACGTAAATGACCTAATTGATCATCCAATGACACAAACACACCTATTGGATGCACAAGATTGGTTAAAAACCCTAATTGGACAAGAATATGCCTAGGGAGGACGAAAATGACCTAAATGATAATCCAATGACACAAATGAACTTATTGGATGTACAAGATTGGTTAAAAACCCTAATTGGACAAGAATAAGCCTAGGGAGGACGAAAATGACCTAATTGATCATCCAATGACACAAACACACCTATTGGATGCACAAGATTGGTTAAAAACCCTAATTGGACAAGAATAAGCCTAGGGAGGACGAAAATGACCTAATTGGTCATCCAATGCCACAAACACACCTATTGGATGCACAAGATTGGTTAAAAACCCTAATTGGACAAGAATATGCCTAGGGAGGACGAAAATGACTTAATTGGTCATCCAATGACAGAAACACACCTATTGGATGCACTAGATTGGTTAAAAACCCTAATTGGACAAGAATATGCCTAGGGAGGATGAAAAGAACCTAATTGATCATCCAATGAGACAAACACACCTATTGGATGCACAAGATTGGTTAAAAACCCTAACTGGACAAGAATATGCCTAGGGAGGACGAAAATGACCTAAATGTTAATCCAATGACACAAATGAACTTATTGGATGCACAAGATTGGTTAAAAACCCTAATTGATCATCCAATGAAAAAAACACACCTATTGGATGCACAAGATTGGTTAAAAACCCTAATTGGACAAGAATAAGCCTAGGGAGGACGAAAATGACCTAAATGTCAATCCAATGACACAACTCAACTTATTGGATGCACAAGATTGGTTAAAAATCCTAATTGGACAAGAATAAGCCTATGGAGGACGCAAATGACCTAATTGATCATCCAATGACACAAACACACCTATTGGATGCACAAGATTGGTTAAAAACCCTAATTGGACAAGAATATGCGTAGGGAGGAGGAAAATAACCTAAATATTAATTCAATGACACAAACAAAGTTATTGGATGCACAAGATTGGTTAAAAACCCTAATTGGACAAGAATAAGCCTAGGGAGGACGAAAATGACCTAATTGATCATCCAATGACACAAACACACCTATTGGATGCACAAGATTGGTTAAAAACCCTAATTGGACAAGAATATGCCTAGGGAGGACGAAAATGACCTCATTGATCATCCAATGACACAAATGAACTTATTGGATGCACAAGATTAGTTAAAAACCATAATTGGACAGGAATAAGCCTAAGGAGGACGAAAATAACCTAATTGATCATCCAATGACACAAATACAGCTATTGGATGCATAAGATTGGTTAAAAACCCTAATTGGACAAGAATATGCCTAGGGAGGACGAAAATGACCTAAATGTTAATCCAATGACACAAATGAACTTATTGGATGCACAAGATTGGTTAAAAACCCTAATTGGACAAGAATAAGCCTAGGGAGGACGAAAATGACCTAATTGATCATCCAATGACACAAACACACCTATTGGATGCACAAGATTGGTTAAAAACCCTAATTGGACAAAAATAAACCTAGGGAGGACGAAAATGGCCTAATTGATCATCCAATGACACAAACACACCTATTGGATGCACAAGATTGGTTAAAAACCCTAATTGGACAAGAATATGCCTAGGGAGGACGAAAATACCCTAATTGATCACCCAATGACACAAAGACACCTATTGGATGCACAAGATTGGTTAAAAACCCTAATTTGACAATAATATGCCTAGGGAGGACGAAAATGACCTAAATGTTAATCCAATGACACAAATGAACTTATTGGATGCACAAGATTGGTTAAAAACCCTAATTGGACAAGAATAAGCCTAGGGAGGACGAAAATGACCTAATTGATCATCCAATGACACAAACACACCTATTGGATGCACAAGATTGGTTAAAAACCCTAATTGGACAAGAATATGCCTAGGGATGACGAAAATGACCTAAATATTAATTCAATGAAACAAACAAACTTATTGGATGCACAAGATTGGTTTAAAACCCTAATTGGACAAGTATATGCCTAGGCAGGACGAAAATGACCTAATTGATCATCCAATGACACAAACACACCTATTGGATGCGCAAGATTGGTTAAAAACCCTAATTGGACAAGAATAAGCCTAGGGAGGACGAAAATGACCTAATTGATCATCCAATGACACAAACACACCTATTGGATACACAAGATTGGTTAAAAACCCTAATTGGACAAGAATATGCCTAGGGAGGACGAAAATGACCTAAATGTTAATTCAATGACACAAACAAAGTTATTGGATGCACAAGATTGGTTAAAAACCCTAATTGGACAAGAGTAAGCCTAGGGAGGACGAAAATGACCTAATTGATCATCCAGTGACACAAACACGACTATTGGATGCACAAGATTGGTTAAAAACCCTAATTGGACAAGAATATGCCTAGGGAGAACGAAAATGACCTAAATATTAATTCAATGACACAAACAAACTTATTGGATCCACAAGATTGGTTAAAAACCCTAATTGGACAAGAATAAGCCTAGGGAGGACGAAAATGACCTAATTGATCATCCAATGACACAAACACACCTATTGGATGCACAAGATTGGTTAAAAACCCTAATTGGACAAGAATATGCCTAGGGAGGACGAAAATGACCTAAATGTAAATCCAATGACACAAATGAACTTATTGGATGCACAAGATTGGTTAAAAACCCTGGACAAGAATAAGCCTAGGGAGGACGAAAATGACCTAATTGATAATCCAATGACACAAACACACCTATTGGATGCACAAGATTGGTTAAAAACCCTAATTGGACAAGAATATGCCTAGGGAGGACGAAAATGACCTAAATATTAATTCAATGACACAAACAAAGTTATTGGATGCACAAGATTGGTTAAAAACCCTAATTGGACAAGAATAAGCCTAGGGAGGACGAAAATGACCTAATTGATCATCCAATGACACAAACACACCTATTGGATGCACAAGATTGGTTAAAAACCCTAATTAAACAAGAATATGCCTAGGGAGGACGAAAATTACCTAAATGTTAATTCAATGACACAAATGAACTTATTGGATGCACAAGATTGGTTAAAAACCCTAATTGGACAAGAATAAGCCTAGGGAGGACGAAAATGACCTAATTGATCATCCAATGACACAAACACACCTATTGGATGCACAAGATTGGTTAAAAACCCTAACTGGACAAGAATATGCCTAGGGAGGACGAAAATGACCTAATTGATCATCCAATGACACAAACACACCTATTGGATGCACAAGATTGGTTAAAAACACTAATTGGACAAGAATAAGCCTAGAGAGGACGAAAATGACCTAATTGATCATCCAATGACACAAACACTTCTATTGGATGCACAAGATTGGTTGAAAACCCTAATTGGACAAGAATAAGCCTGGGGAGGAAGAAAATGACCTAATTTATTATCCAATGACAAAAACACACATATTGGATGCACAAGATTGGTTAAAAACCCTAATTGGACAAGAATAAGCCTATGGAGGACGAAAATGACCAAATTGATCATCCAATGACACAAACACACCTATTGGGTGCACAAGATTGATTAAAAACCCTAATTGGACAAGAATATGCCTAGGGAGGACGAAAATGACCTAAATATTAATTCAATGACACAAACAAAGTTATTGGATGCACAAGATTGGTTAAAAACCCTAATTGGACAAGAATAAGCCTAGGGAGGACGAAAATGACCTAATTGATCATCCAATGACACAAACACACCTATTGGATGCACAAGATTGGTTAAAAACCCTAATTGGACAACAATATGCCTAGGGAGGACGAATATGACCTAAATGTTAATCCAATAACACAAATGAACTTATTCGATGCACAAGATGGGTTAAAAACCCTAATTGGACAAGAATATGCCTAGGGAGAACGAAAATGACCTAAATGTTAATCCAATGACACAACTCAACTTATTGGATGCACAAGATTGGTTAAAAACCCTAATTGGACAAGAATAAGCCTAGGGAGGACGAAAATGACCTAATTGATCATCCAATGACACAAACACACCTATTGGATGCACAAGATTGGTTAAAAACCCTAATTGGACAAGACTATGCCTATGGAGGACGAAAATGACCTAAATATTAATTCAATGACACAAACAAAGTTATTGGATGCACAAGATTGGTTAAAAACCCTAATTGGACAAGAATAAGCCTAGGGAGGACGAAAATGACCTAATTGATCATCCAATGACACAAACACACCTATTGGATGCACAAGATTGGTTAAAAACACTAATTGGACAAGAATATGCCTAGGGAGGACGAAAATGACCTAATTGATCATCCAATGACACAAACACACCTATTGGATGCACAAGATTGGTGAAAAACCCTAATTGGACAAGAATATGCCTAGGGAGGACGAAAATGACCTAATTGATCATCCAATGACACAAACACACCTATTGGATGCACAAGATTGGTTAAAAACCCTAATTGGGCAAGAATATGTCTAGCGAGGACGAAAATGACCTAAATGTTAATCCAATGACACAAACACACCTATTGGATGCACAAGATTGGTTAAAAACCCTAATTGGACAAGAATATGCCTATGGAGGATGAAAATGACCTAAATGTTAATCCAATGACACAAATGAACTTATTGGATGCACAAGATTGGTTAAAAACCTTAATTGAACAAGAATAAGCCTAGGGAGGATCAAAGTGACCTAATTGATCATCCAATGAGATAAACACACCTATTGGATGCACAAGATAGGTTAAAAACCCTAGTTGGACAAGAATAAGCCTAGGGAGGACGAAAATGACCTAAATATTAATTCAATGACACAAACAAAGTTATTGGATGCACAAGATTGGTTAAAAACCCTAATTGGACAAGAATAAGCCTAGGGAGGACGAAAATGACCTAATTGATCATCCAATGACACAAACACACCTATTGGATGCACAAGATTGGTTAAAAACCCTAATTGGACAAGAATATGCCTAGGGAGGACGAAAATGACCTAAATATTAATTCAATGACACAAACACACCTATTGGATGCACAAGATTGGTTAAAAACCCTAATTGGACAAGAATATGCCTAGGGAGGACGAAAATGACCTAAATATTAATTTAATGACACAAACAAAGTTATTGGATGCACAAGATTGGTTAAAAACCCTAATTGGACAAGAATAAGCCTAGAGAGGACGAAAATGACCTAATTGATCATCCAATGACACAAACACACCTATTGGATGCACAAGATTGGTTAAAAACCCTAGTTGGATAAGAATAAGCCTAGGGAGGACGAAAATGACCTAATTGATCATCCAATGACACAAATACATCTATTGGATGCACAAGATTGGTTAAAAACCCTAATTAGACAAGAATAAGCATAGGAAGGACGAAAATGACCTAATTGATCATCCAATGACACAAACACACCTATTGGATGCACAAGATTGGTTAAAAACCCTAATTGGACAAGAATATGCCTAGGGAGGACGAAAATAACCTAAATGTTAATCCAATGACTCAAATGAACTTATTGGATGCACAAGATTGGTTAAAAACCCTAATTGGACAAGAATAAGCCTAGGGAGGGCGAAAATGACCTAATTGATCATCCAATGACACACACACCTATTGGATGCACAAGATTGGTTAAAAACCTTAATTGGACAAGAATATGCCTAGGGAGGACGAAAATGACCTAAATATTAATTCAATGACACAAACAAAGTTATTGGATGCACAAGATTGGTTTAAAACCCTAATTGGACAAGAATAAGCCTAGGGAGGACGAAAATGACCTAATTGATCATCCAATGACACAAACACACCTATTGGATGCACAAGATTGGTTAAAAACCCTAATTGGACAAGAATAAGCCTAGGGAGGACGAAAATGACCTAATAGATCATCCAATGACACAAACACACCTATTGGATACACAAGATTGGTTAAAAACCCTAATTGGACAAGAATATGCCTAGGGAGGACGAAAATGACCTAAATGTTAATCCAATGACACAAATGAACTTATTGGATGCACAAGATTGGTTAAAAACCCTAATTGGACAAGAATATGCCTAGGGAGGACGAAAATGACCTAAATATTAATTCAATGACACAAACAAAGTTATTGGATGCACAAGATTGGTTAAAAACCCTAATTGGACAAGAATAAGCCTAGGGAGGACGAAAATGACCTAATTGATCATCCAATGACACAAACACACCTATTGGATGCACAAGATTGGTTAAAAAACCTAATTGGACAAGAATAAGCCTGGTGAGGACGAAAATGACTTAATTGATCATCCAATGAAACAAACACACCTATTGGAAGCACAAGATTGGTTAAAAACCGTAATTGGACAAGAATATGCCTAGGGAGGACGAAAATGACCTAATTGATCATCCAATGACACAAATGAACTTATTGGATGCACAAGATTGGTTAAAAACCCTAATTGGACAAGAATAAGCATAGAAAGAACGAAAATGACCTAATTGATCATCCAATGACACAAACACACCTATTGGATGCACAAGATTGGTTAAAAACCGTAATTGGACAAGAATATGCCTAGGGAGGACGAAAATAACCTAAATATTAATTCAATGACACAAACAAAGTTATTGGATGCACAAGATTGGTTAAAAACCCTAATTGGACAAGAATAAGCCTAGGGAGGACGAAAATGACCTAATTGATCATCCAATGACACAAACACACCTATTGGATGCACAAGATTGGTTAAAAACCCTAATTGGACAAGAATATGCCTAGGGAGGACGAAAATGACCTAAATGTTAATCCAATGACACAAATGAACTTATTGGATGCACAAGAATGGTTAAAAACCCTAATTGGACAAGAATAACCCTAGGGAGGACGAAAATAACCTAATTGATCATCTAATGACACAAACACACCTATTGGATGCACAAGATTGGTTAAAAACCCTAATTGGACAAGAATAAGCCTAGGGAGGACGAAAATGACCTAAATGTTAATCCAATGACACAACTCAACTTATTGGATGCACAAGATTGGTTAAAAACCCTAATTGGACAAGACTAAGCCTAGGCAGGTCGAAAATGACCTAATTGATCATCCAATGACACAAACACACCTATTGGATGCACAAGATTGGTTAAAAACCCTAATTGGACAAGAATAAGCCTAGGGAGGACGAAAATGACCTAATTGAACATCCAATGACACAAACACACCTATTGGATGCACAAGATTAATTAAAAACCCTAATTGGACAAGAATAAGCCTAGGGAGGACGAAAATGACCTAATTGATCATCCAATGACACAAACACACCTATTGGATGCACAAGATTGGTTAAAAACCCTAATTGGACAAGAATAAGCCTAGGGAGGACGAAAATGACCTAATTGATCATCCAATGACACAAACACACCTATTGGATGCACAAGATTGGTTAAAAACCCTAATTGGACAAGAATAAGCCTAGGGAGGACGAAAATGACCTAATTGATCATCCAATGACACAAACACACCTATTGGATGCACAAGATTGGTTTAAAACCCTAGTTGATCAAGAATATGCCTAGGAAGGACGAAAATGACCTAATTGATCATCCAATGACACAAATGAACTTATTGGATGCACAAGATTGGTTAAAAACCCTAATTGGACAAGAATAAGCCTAGGGAGGACGAAAATGACCTAATTGATCATCCAATGACACAAACACACCTATTGGATGCACAAGATTGGTTAAAAACCCTAATTGGACAAGAATAAGCCTAGGGAGGACGAAAATGACCTAATTGATCATCCAATGACACAAACACACCTGTTGGATGAACAAGATTGGTTAAAAACCCTAATTGGACAAGAATAAGCCTAGGGAGGACGAAAATGACCTAATTGATCATCCAATGACACAAACACACCTATTGGATGCACAAGATTGGTTAAAAACCCTAATTGGACAAGAATATGCCTAGGGAGGACGAAAATGACCTAAATATTAATTCAATGACACAAACAAAGTTATTGGATGCACAAGATTGATTAAAAACCCTAATTTGACAAGAATAAGTCTAGGTAGGACGAAAATGACCTAATTGATCATCCAATGACACAAACACACCTATTGGATGCACAAGATTGGTTAAAAACCCTAATTGGACATGAATAAGCCTAGGGACGACGAAAACGACCTAATTGATCATCCATTGACACAAACACACCTATTGGATGAACAAGATTGGTTAAAAACCCTAATTGGACAAGAATAAGCCTAGGGAGGACGAAAATGACCTAATTGATCATCCAATGACACAAACACACCTATTGGATGCACAAGATTGGTTAAAAACCCTAATTGGACAAGAATATGCCTAGGGAGGACGAAAATGACCTAAATATTAATTCAATGACACAAACAAAGTTATTGGATGCACAAGATTGGTTAAAAACCCTAATTGGACAAGAATAAGCCTAGGAATGATGAAAATGACCTAATTGATCATCCAATGACACAAACACACCTATTGGATGCACAAGATTGGTTAAAAACCCTAATTGGACAAGAATATGCCTAGGGAGGACGAAAATGACCTAAATATTAATTCAATGACACAAACAAAGTTATTGGATGCACAAGATTGGTTAAAAACACTAATTTGACAAGAATAAGTCAAGGGAGGACGAAAATGACCTAATTGATCATCCAATGACACAAACAAACCTATTGGATGCACAAGATTGGTTAAAAACCCTAATTGGACAAGAATAAGCCTAGGGAGGACGAAAATGACCTAATTGATCATCCAATGACACAAACACACCTATTGCATGCACAAGATTGGTTAAAACCCCTAATTGGACAAGAATATGCCTAGGGAGGACGAAAATGACCT
The DNA here is from genome assembly GCA_037974775.1 of Cicer pinnatifidum. Lineage (NCBI taxonomy): Eukaryota > Viridiplantae > Streptophyta > Magnoliopsida > Fabales > Fabaceae > Cicer > Cicer pinnatifidum. The sequence continues at coordinate 45,190 of JBBPBR010001437.1, read as the reverse complement.
AAATATTAATTCAATGATATAAACAAACTTGTTGGATGCACAAGATTGGTTAAAAACCCTAATTGGAAAAGAATAAGCCTAGGGAGGACGAAAATGACCTAATTGATCATCCAATGACACAAACACACCTATTGGAAGCACAAGATTGGTTAAAAACCCTAATTGGACAAGAATATGCATAGGAAGGACGAAAATTACCTAAATGTTAATCCAATGACACAAATGAACTTATTGGATGCAAAAGATTGGTTAAAAACCCTAATTGGACAAGAATAAGCCTAGGGAGGGCGAAAATGACCTAATTGATCATCCAATGACACAAACACACCTATTGGATGCACAAGATTGGTTAAAAACCCTAATTGGACAAGAATATGCCTAGGGAGGACGAAAATGACCTAAATATTAATTCAATGACACAAACAAAGTTATTGGATGCACAAGATTGGTTAAAAACCCTAATTGGGCAAGAATAAGCCTAGGGAGGACGAAAATGACCTAATTGATCATCCAATGACACAAACACACCTATTGGAAGCACAAGATTGGTTAAAAACCCTAGTTGGACAAGAATATGCCTAGGGAGGACGAAAATGACCTAATTGATCATCCAAGGACACAAATGAACTTATTGGATGCACAAGATTGGTTAAAAACCCTAATTGGACAAGAATATACCTAGAGAGGACGAAAATGACCTAAATATTAATTCAATGACACAAACAAAGTTATTGGATGCACAAGATTGGTTAAAAACCCTAATTGGACAAGAATAAGCCTAGGGAGGACGAAAATGACCTAATTGATCATCCAATGACACAAACACACCTATTGGATGCACAAGATTGGTTAAAAACCCTAATTGGACAAGAATATGCCTAGGGAGGACGAAAATGACCTAAATGTTAATCCAATGACACAAATGAACTTATTGGATGCACAAGATTGGTTTAAAACCCTAATTGGACAAGAATAAGCCTAGGTAGGACGAATATGACCTAAATGTTAATCCAATGACACAACTCAACTTATTGGATGCACAAGATTGGTTAAAAACCCTAATTGGACAAGAATAAGCCTAGGGAGGACGAAAATGACCTAAATATTAATTCAATGACAGAAACAAAGTTATTAGATGCACAACATTGGTTAAAATCCCTAATTGGACAAGAATAAGCATAGGGAGGACGAAAATGGCCTAATTGATCATCCAATGACACAAACACACCTATTGGATGCACAAGATTGGTTAAAAACCCTAATTGGACAAGAATATGCCTAGGGAGGACGAAAATGACCTAAATTTTAATCCAATGACACAAATGAACTTATTGGATGCACAGGATTGGTTAAAAACCCTAATTGGACAAGAATAAGCCTAGGGAGGACGAATATGACCTAAATGTTAATCCAATGACACAACTCAACTTATTGGATGCACAAGATTGGTTAAAAACCCTAATTGGACAAGAATAAGCCTAGGGAGGACAAAAATGACCTAATTGATCATCCAATGACACAAACACACCTATTGGATGCACAAGATTGGTTAAAAACCCTAATTGCACAAGAATAAGCCTAGGGAGGACGAAAATGACCTAATTGATCATCCATTGCCACAAACACACCTATTGGATGCACAAGATTGGTTAAAAACCCTAATTGGACAAGAATATGCCTAGGGAGGACGAAAATGACCTAAATATTAATTCAATGACACAAACAAAGTTATTGGATGCACAAGATTGGTTTAAAACCCTAATTGGACAAGAATAAGCCTAGGGAGGACGAAAATGACCTAATTGATCATCCAATGACACAAACACACCTATTGGATGCACAAGATTGGTTAAAAACCATAATTAGACAAGAATAAGCATAGGAAGGACGAAAATGACCTAATTGATCATCCAATGACACAAACACACCTATTGGATGCACAAGATTGGTTAAAAACCCTAATTGGACAAGAATATGCCTAGGGAGGGCGAAAATGACCTAATTGATCATCCAATGACACACACACCTATTGGATGCACAAGATTGGTTAAAAACCCTAATTGGACAAGAATATGCCTAGGGAGGACGAAAATGACCTAAATATTAATTCAATGACACAAACAAAGTTATTGGATGCACAAGATTGGTTAAAAACCCTAATTGGACAAGAATAAGCCTAGCGAGAACGAAAATGACCTAAATATTAATCCAATGACACAACTCAACTTATTGGATGCACAAGATTGGTTAAAAACCCTAATTGGATAAGAATAAGCCTAGGGAGGACGAAAATAACCTAATTGAACATCCAATGACACAAACACACCTATTGGATGCACAAGATTTGTTAAAAACCCTAATTGGACAAGAATAAGCCTAGGGAGGACGAAAATGACCTAAATGTTAATCCAATGACACAACTCAACTTATTGAATGCACAAGATTGGTTAAAAACCCTAATTGGACAAGAATATGCCTAGGGAGGACGAAAATGACCTAAATATTAATTCAATGACACAAACAAACTTATTGGATGCACAAGATTGGTTAAAAACCCTAATTGGACAAGAATAAGCCTATGGAGGACGAAAATGACCTAATTGATCATCCAATGACACAAACACACCTATTGGATGCACAAGATTGGTTAAAAACCCTAATTGGACAAGAATATGCGTAGGGAGGAGAAAATGACCTAAATGTTAATCCAATGACACAAATGAACTTATTGGATGCACAAGATTGCTTAAAAACCCTAATTGGACAAGAATTAGCCTAGGTAGGACGAAAATGACCTAAATGCTAATCCAATGACACAACTCAACTTATTGGATGCACAAGATTGGTTAAAAACCCTAATTGGGCAAGAATAAGCCTAGGGAGGACGAAAATGACCTAATTGATCATCCAATGACACAAACACACCTATTGGATGCACAAGATTGGTTAAAAACCCTAATTGGACAAGAATATGCCTAGGGAGGACGAAAATGACCTAAATATTAATTCAATGACACAAACAAACTTGTTGGATGCACAAGATTGGTTAAAAACCCTAATTGGACAAGAATAAGCATATGGAGGACGAAAATGACCTAATTGATCCTCCAATGACAAAAACACACCTATTGGATGCACAAGATTGGTTAAAAACCCTAATTGGACAAGAATAAGCCTAGGGAGGACGAAAATGACCAAATTGATCATCCATTGCCACAAACACACCTATTGGATGCACAAGATTGGTTAAAACCCCTAATTGGGCAAGAATAAGCATAGGGAGGACGAAAATGACCTAATTGATCATCCAATGACACAAACACACCTATTGGAAGCACAAGATTGGTTAAAAACCCTAATTGGACAAGAATAAGCCTAGGGAGGACGAAAATGACCTAAATGCTAATCCAATGACACAACTCAACTTATTGGATGCACAAGATTGGTTAAAAACCCTAATTGGGCAAGAATAAGCATAGGGAGGACGAAAATGACCTAATTGATCATCCAATGACATAAACACACCTATTGGATGCACAAGATTGGTTAAAGACCCTAATTGGACAAGAATAAGCCTAGGGAGGACGAAAATGACCTAATTGATCATCCAATGACACAAACACACCTATTGGATGCACAAGATTGGTTAAAAACCCTAGTTGGACAAGAATAAGCCTAGGGAGGACGAAAATGACCTAATTGATCATCCAATGACACCAATGAACTTATTGGATGCACAAGATTGGTTAAAAACCCTAATTGGACAAGAATAAGCCTAGGGAGGACGAAAATGACCTAATTGATCATCCAATGACACAAACACACCTATTGGATGCACAAGATTGGTTAAAAACCCTAATTGGACAAGAATATGCCTAGGGAGGACGAAAATGACCTATTTGATCATCCAATGACACAAACACATCTATTGGATGCACAAGATTGGTTAAAAACCCTAATTGGACAAGAATATGCCTAGGGAGGACGAATATGACCTAAATGTTAATCGAATAACACAAATGAACTTATTGGATGCACAAGATTGGTTAAAAACCCTAATTGGACTAGAATAAGCCTAGCGAGAACGAAAATGACCTAAATATTAATCCAATGACACAACTCAACTTATTGGATGCACAAGATTGGTTAAAAACCCTAATTGGACAAGAATAAGCCTAGGGAGGACGAAAATGACCTAATTGATCATCCAATGACACAAACACACCTATTGGATGCACAAGATTGGTTAAAAACCCTAGTTGGACAAGAATATGCCTAGGGAGGACGAAAATGACCTAATTGATCATCCAATAACACAAATGAACTTATTGGATTCACAAGATTGGTTAAAACCCCTAATTGGACAAGAATAAGCCTAGGGAGGACGAAAATGACCTAATTGATCATCCAATGACACAAACACACCTATTGAATGCACAAGATTGGTTAAAAACCCTAATTGGACAAGAATATGCCAAGGGAGGACGAAAATGACCAAAATGTTAATCCAATGACACAAATGAACTTATTGGATGCACAAGATTGGTTAAAAACCCTAATTGGACAAGAATAAGCCTAGGGAGGACGAAAATGACCTAATTGATCATCCAATGACACAAACACACCTATTGGATGCACAAGATTGGTTAAAAACCCTAATTGGACAAGAATAAGCATAGGGTGGACGAAAATGACCTAATTGATCATCCAATGACACAAACACACCTATTGGATGCACAAGATTGGTTAAAAACCCTAATTGGACAAGAATAAGCCTAGGGAGGACGAAAATGACCTAATTGATCATCCATTGCCACAAACACACCTATTGGATGCACAAGATTGGTTACAAACCCTAATTGGACAAGAATAAGCCTAGGGAGGACGAAAATAACCTAATTGATCATCCAATGACACAAAAACACCTATTGGATGCACAAGATTGGTTAAAAACCCTAATTGGACAAGAATAAGCCTAGGGAGGACGAAAATGACCTAATTGATCATCCAATGACACAAACACACCTATTGGATGCACAAGATTGGTTAAAAACCCTAATTGGACAAGAATAAGCCTAGGGAGGACGAAAATGACCTAATTGATCATCCAATGACACAAACACACCTATTGGATCACAAGATTGGTTAAAAACCCTAATTGGACAAGAATATGCCTAGGGAGGACGAAAATGACCTAATTGGTCATCCAATGACACAAACACACCTATTGGATGCACAAGATTGGTTAAAAACCCTAATTGGACAAGAATAAGCCTAGGAAGGACGAAAATAACCTAATTGATCATCCAATGACACAAACACACCTATTGGATGCACAAGATTGGTTAAAAACCCTAATTGGACAAGAATATGCCTAGGGAGGACGAAAATGACCTAAATGTTAATCCAATGACACAAATGAACTTATTGGATGCACAAGATTGGTTAAAAACCCTAATTGGATAAGAATAAGCCTAGGGAGGATGGAAATGACCTAAATATTAATCCAATCACACAACTCAACTTATTGGATGCACCAGATTGGTTAAAAACCCTATTGGACAAAAATAAGCCTATGGAGGACGAAAATGACCTAATTGATCATCCAATGACACAAACACACCTATTGGATGCACAAGATTGGTTAAAAACCCTAATTGGACAAGAATAAGCCTAGGGAGGACGAAAATGACCTAATTGATCATCCAATGACACAAACACACCTATTGGATGCACAAGATTGGTTAAAAACCCTAATTGGACAAGAATAAGCCTAGGGAGGACGAAAATGACCTAATTGATCATCCATTGCCACAAACACACCTAATGGATGCACAAGATTGGTTAAAAACCCTAATTGGACAAGAATATGCCTAGGGAGGACGAAAATGACCTAATTGGTCATCCAATGACACAAACACACCTATTGGATGCACAAGATTAGTTAAAAACCTTAATTGGACAAGAATATGCCTAGGGAGGACGAAAGTAACCTAATTGATCATCCAATGACACAAACACACCTATTGGATGCACAAGATTGGTTAAAAACCCTAATTGGACAAGAATAAGCCTAGGGAGGACGAAAATGACCTAATTGATCATCCAATGACACAAACACACCTATTGGATGCACAAGATTGGTTAAAAACCCTAATTGGACAAGAATATGCCTAGGGAGGACGAAAATGACCTAAATGTTAATCCAATGATACAAACACACCTATTGGATGCACAAGATTGGTTAAAAACCCTAATTGAACAAGAATATGCCTAGGGAGGACGAAAATGACCTAAATGTTAATCCAATGACACAAATGAACTTTTTAGATGTACAAGATTGGTTAAAAACCCTAATTGGACAAGAATAAGCCTAGGGAGGACGAAAATGACCTAATTGATCATCCAATGACACAAACACACCTATTGGATGCACAAGATTGGTTAAAAACCCTAATTGGACAAGAATAAGCGTAGGGAGAACGAAAATGACCTAAATGTTAATCCAATGACACAACTCAACTTATTGGATGCACAAGATTGGTTAAGAACCCTAATTGGATAAGAATAAGCCTAGGGAGGACGAAAATGACCTAATTGATTATCCAATGACACAAACACACCTATTGGATGCACAAGATTGGTTAAAAACCCTAATTGAACAAGAATATGCCTAGGGAGGACGAAAATGACCTAAATGTTAATCCAATGACACAAATGAACTTATTAGATGTACAAGATTGGTTAAAAACCCTAATTGGACAAGAATAAGCCTAGGGAGGTCGAAAATGACCTAATTGATCATCCAATGACCCAAACACACCTATTGGATGCACAAGATTGGTTAAAAACCCTAATTGGACAAGAATATGCCTATGGAGGACGAAAATGACCTAAATATTAATTCAATGACACAAACAAAGTTATTGGATGCACAAGATTGGTTAAAAACCCTAATTGGACAAGAAATAGCCTAGGGAGGACGAAAATGACCTAATTGATCATCCAATGACACAAACACACCTATTGGATGCACATGATCGGTTAAAAACCCAAATTGGACAAGAAATAGACTAGGGAGGACGAAAATGACCTAATTGATCATCCAATGACACAAACACACCTATTGGATGCACAAGATTGGTTAAAAACCCTAATTGGACAAGAATAAGCCTATGGAGGACGAAAATGACCTAATTGATCATCCAATGACACAAACACACCTATTGGATGCACAAGATTGGTTAAAAACCCTAATTGGACAAGAATATGCCTAGGGAGGACGGATATGACCTAAATGTTAATCCAATAACACAAATGAACTTATTGGATGCACAAGATTGGTTAAAAACCCTAATTGGACAAGAATAAGCCTAGCGAGAACGAAAATGACCTAAATGTTAATCCAATGAGACAACTCAACTTATTGGATGCACAAGATTGGTTAAAAACCCTAATTGGACAAGAATAAGCCTAGGGAGGACGAAAATGACCTATCTGATCATCCAATGACACAAACACACCTATTGGATGCACAAGATTGGTTAAAAACCCTAGTTGGACAAGAACATGCCTAGGGAGGGCGAAAATGACCTAATTGATCATCCAATGACACTAATGAACTTATTGGATGCACAAGATTGGTTAAAAACCCTAATTGGACAAGAATAAGCCTAGGGAGGACGAAAATGACCTAATTGATCATCCAATGACACAAACACACCTATTGGATGCACAAGATTGGTTAAAAACCCTAATTGGACAAGAATATGCATAGGGAGGACGAAAATGACCTATTTGATCATCCAATGACAAAACACACCTATTGGAAGCACAAGATTGGTTAAAAACCCTAATTGGACAAGAATATGCCTAGGGAGGACGAATATGACCTAAATGTTAATCCAATAACACAAATGAACTTATTGGATGCACAAGATTGGTTAAAAACCCTAATTGGACAAGAATAAGCCTAGCGAGAACGAAACTGACCTAAATGTTAATCCAATGACACAACTCAACTTAATGGATGCACAAGATTGGTTAAAAACCCTAATTGGATAAGAATAAGCCTAGGGAGGACGAAAATAACCTAATTGATCATCCAATGACACAAACACACCTATTGGATGCACAAGATTGGATAAAAACCCTAATTGGACAAGAATATGCCTAGGTTGGACAAAAATGACCTAAATGTTAATCCAATGACACAATTGAACTTATTGGATGCACAGGATTGGTTAAAAACCCTAATTGGACAAGAATAAGCCTAGGGAGGACGAAAATGACCTAAATGCTAATCCAATGACACAACTCAACTTATTGGATGCACAAGATTGGTTAAAAACCCTAATTTGCCAAGAATAAGCCTAGGGAGGACGAAAATGACCTAATTGATCATCCAATGACACAAACAAACTTATTGGATGCACAAGAATGGTTAAAAACCCTAATTGGATAAGAATAAGCCTATGGAGGACGAAAATGACCTAATTGATCATCCAATGACACAAACACACCTATTGGATGCACAAGATTGGTTAAAAACCCTAATTGGACAAGAATATGCCTAGGGAAGACGGATATGACCTAAATGTTAATCCAATGACACAAATGAACTTATTGGATGCACAAGATTAGTTAAAAACCCTAATTGGACAAGAATAATCCTAGGGAGAACGAAAATGACCTAAATGTTAATCCAATGACACAACTTAACTTATTGGATGCACAAGATTGGTTAAAAACCCTAATTGGACAAGAATAAGCCTAGGGAGGACGAAAATGACCTATCTGATCATCCAATGACACAAACACACCTATTGGATGCACAAGATTGGTTAAAAACCCTAGTTGGACAAGAACATGCCTAGGGAGGACGAAAATGACCTAATTGATCATCCAATGACACTAATGAACTTATTGGATGCACAAGATTGGTTAAAAACCCTAATTGGACAAGAATAAGCCTAGGTAGGACGAAAATGACCTAATTGATCATCCAATGACACAAACACACCTATTGGATGCACAAGATTGGTTAAAAACCCTAATTGGACAAGAATATGCCTAGGGAGGACGAAAATGACCTAATTGGTCATCCAATGACACAAACACACCTATTGGATGCACAAGAATGGTTAAAAACCCTAATTGGACAAGAATATGCCTAGGGAGGACGAATATGACCTAAATGTTAATCCAATAACACAAATGAACTTATTGGATGCACAAGATTGGTTAAAAACCCTAATTGGACAAGAATAAGCCTAGGGAGAACGAAAATGACCTAAATGTTAATCCAATGACACAACTCAACTTATTGGACGCACAAGATTGGTTAAAAACCCAAATTGGATAAGAATAAGCCTAGGGAGGACGAAAATAACCTAATTGATCATCCAATGACACAAACACACCGATTGGATGCACAAGATTGGTTAAAAACCCTAATTGGACAAGAATATGCCTAGGGAGGACGAAAATGACCTAAATGTTAATCCAATGACACAAATGAACTTATTGGATGCACAAGATTGGTTAAAAACCCTAATTGGACAAGAATAAGCCTAGGGAGGACGAAAATGACCTAATTGATCATCCAATGACACAAACACACCTATTGGATGCACTAGATTCGTTCAAAACCCTAATTGGACAAGAATAAGCCTAGGGAGGACGAAAATGACCTAATTGATCATCCAAAGACACAAACAAATCTATTGGATGCACAAGATTGGTTAAAAACCCTAGTTGGACAAGAATATACATAGGGAGGACGAAAATGACCTAATTGATCATCCAATGACACAAATGAACTTATTGGATGCACAAGATTGGTTAAAAACCCTAATTGGACAAGAATAAGCCTAGGGAGGACGAAAATGACCTAATTGATCATCCAATGACACAAACACACCTATTGGAAGCCCAAGATTGGTTAAACACCCTAATTGTTCAAGAATATGCCTAGGGAGGACGAAAATGACCTAAATGTTAATCCAATGACACAAATGAACTTATTGGATGCACAAGATTGATTAAAAACCCTAATTGGACAAGAATAAGCCTAGGGAGGACGAAAATGACCTAATTGATCATCCAATGACACAGACACACCTATTGGATGCACAAGATTGGTTAAAAACCCTAATTGGACCAGAATATGCCTAGGGAGGACGAAAATGACCTAAATATTAATTCAATGACATAAATAAACTTATTGGATGCACAAGATTGGTTAAAAACCCTAATTGGACAAGAATAAGCCTAGGGAGGACGAAAATGACCTAATTGATCATCCAATGACACAAACACACCTATTGGAAGCACAAGATTGGTTAAAAACCCTAATTGGACAAGAATATGCCTAGGGAGGACGAAAATTACCTAACTGTTAATCCAATGACACAAATGAACTTATTGGATGCACAAGATTGGTTAAAAACCCTAATTGGACAAGAATAAGCCTAGGGAGGACGAAAATGACCTAATTGATCATCCAATGACACAAACACACCTATTGGATGCACAAGATTGGTTAAAAACCCTAACTGGACAAGAATATGCCTAGGGAGGACGAAAATGACCTAATTGATCATCCAATGACACAAACACACCTATTGGATGCACAAGATTGGTTAAAAACACTAATTGGACAAGAATAAGCCTAGAGAGGACGAAAATGACCTAATTGATCATCCAATGACACAAACACTTCTATTGGATGCACAAGATTGGTTGAAAACCCTAATTGGACAAGAATAAGCCTGGGGAGGAAGAAAATGACCTAATTTATTATCCAATGACAAAAACACACATATTGGATGCACAAGATTGGTTAAAAACCCTAATTGGACAAGAATAAGCCTATGGAGGACGAAAATGACCAAATTGATCATCCAATGACACAAACACACCTATTGGGTGCACAAGATTGATTAAAAACCCTAATTGGACAAGAATATGCCTAGGGAGGACGAAAATGACCTAAATATTAATTCAATGACACAAACAAAGTTATTGGATGCACAAGATTGGTTAAAAACCCTAATTGGACAAGAATAAGCCTAGGGAGGACGAAAATGACCTAATTGATCATCCAATGACACAAACACACCTATTGGATGCACAAGATTGGTTAAAAACCCTAATTGGACAACAATATGCCTAGGGAGGACGAATATGACCTAAATGTTAATCCAATAACACAAATGAACTTATTCGATGCACAAGATGGGTTAAAAACCCTAATTGGACAAGAATATGCCTAGGGAGAACGAAAATGACCTAAATGTTAATCCAATGACACAACTCAACTTATTGGATGCACAAGATTGGTTAAAAACCCTAATTGGACAAGAATAAGCCTAGGGAGGACGAAAATGACCTAATTGATCATCCAATGACACAAACACACCTATTGGATGCACAAGATTGGTTAAAAACCCTAATTGGACAAGAATATGCCTAAGGAGGACGAAAATGACCTAAATATTAATTCAATGACACAAACAAAGTTATTGGATGCACAAGATTGGTTAATAACCCTAATTGGACAAGAATAAGCCTTGGGATGACGAAAATGACCTAATTGATCATCCAATGACACAAACACGCCTATTGGATGCACAAGATTGGTAAAAAACCCTAATTGGACAAGAATATGCCTAGGGACGACGAAATGACCTAAATATTAATTCAATGACACAAACAAAGTTATTGGATGCACAAGATTGGTTAAAAACCCTAATTGGACAAGAATAAGCCTAGGGAGGACGAAAATGACCTAATTGATCATCCAATGACACAAACACACCTATTGGATGCACAAGATTGGTTAAAAACCCTAATTGGACAAGAATATGCCTAAGGAGGACGAAAATGACCTAAATATTAATTCAATGACACAAACAACTTTTTGGATGCACACCATTGGTTAAAAACCCTAATTGGACAAGAATAAGCCTAGGGACGACGAAAATGACCTAATTGATCATCCAATGACACAAACACACCTATTGGATGCACAAGATTGGTTAAAAACCTTAATCGGACAAGAATATGCCTAGGGAGGACGAAAATGACGTAATTGATAATCGAATGACACAAATGAACTTATTGGATGCACAAGATTAGTTAAAAACCCTAATTGGACAAGAATAAGCCTAGGGAGGACGAAAATGACCTAATTGATCATCCAATGACACAAACACACCTATTGGATGCACAAGATTGGTTAAAAACCCTAATTGGACAAGAATATGCCTAGGGAGGACGAAAATGACCTAAATGTTAATCCAATGACACAAATGAACTTATTAGATGTACAAGATTTGTTAAAAACCCTGATTGGACAAGAATAAGCCTAGGGAGGACGAAAAAGACCTAAATGTTAATCCAATGACACAACTCAACTTATTGGAAGCACAAGATTGGTTAAAAACCCTAATTGGATAAGAATAAGCCTAGGGAGGACGAAAATGACCTAATTGATCATCCAATGACACAAACACACCTATTGGATGCACAAGATTGGTTAAAAACCCTAATTGGACAAGAATATGCCTAGGGAGGACGAAAATGACCTAATTGATCATCCAATGACACAAACACACCTATTGGATGCACAAGATTGGTTAAAAACCCTAATTGGACCAGAATATGCCTAGGGAGGAGGAAAATGACCTAATTCATCATCCAATGACACAAACACATCTATTGGATGCACTAGATGGGATAAAAACCCTAATTGGACAAGAATATGCCTAGGGAGGATGAAAATGACCTAAATGTTAATCCAATGACACAAATGAACTTATTAGATGTACAAGATTGGTTAAAAACCGTAATTGGACAAGAATAAGCCTAGGGAGGACGAAAATGACCTAATTGATCATCCAATGACACAAACACACCTATTGGATGCACAAGATTGGTTAAAAACCCTAATTGGACAAGAATATGCCTAGGGAGGACGAAAATGACCTAATTGATCATCCAATGACACAAACACACCTATTGGATGCACAAGATTGGTTAAAAACCCTAATTGGACCAGAATATGCCTAGGGAGGACGAAAATGACCTAATTGATCATCCAATGACACAAACACACCTATTGGATGCACAAGATTGGTTTAAAACCCTAGATGGACAAGAATATGCCTAGGGAGGACGAAAATGACCTAATTGATCATCCAATGACACAAACACACCTATTGGATGCACAAGATTGGTTTAAAACCCTAGTTGGACAAGAATATGCCTAGGGAGGACGAAAATGACCTAATTGATCATCCAACGACACAAACACACCTAATTGATGCACAAGATTGGTTAAAAACCCTAATTGGACAAGAATATGCCTAGGGAGGACGAAAATGACCTAAATATTAATTCAATGACACAAACAAAGTTATTGGATGCACAAGACTGGTTAAAAACCCTAATTGGACAAGAATAAGCCTAGGGAGGACGAAAATGAACTAATTGATCATCCAATGACACAAACACACCTATTGGATGCACAAGATTGGTTAAAAACCCAAATTGGACAAGAATATGCCCAGGGAGGACGAAAAAATGACCTAAATATTAATTCAATGACACAAACAAAGTTATTGGATGCACAAGATTGGTTAAAAACCCTAATTGGACAAGAATAAGCCTAGGGAGGACGAAAATGACCTAATTGATCATCCAATGACACAAACACACCTATTGGATGCACAAGATTGGTTAAAAACCCTAATTGGACAAGAATATGCCTAGGGAGGACGAAAATGACCTAAATATTAATTCAATGACACAAACAAACTTATTGGATGCACAAGATTGGTTAAAAACCCTAATTGGACAAGAATAAGCCTAGGGAGGAAGAAAATGACCTAATTGATTATCCAATGACACAAACACACCTATTGGAAGCACAAGATTGGTTAAAAACCCTAATTGGACAAGAATATGCCTAGGGAGGACGAAAATGACCTAAATGTTAATCCAATGACACAAATGAACTTATTGGATGCACAAGATTGGTTAAAAACCCTAATTGGACAAGAATAAGCCTAGGGAGGACGAAAAAGACCTAATTGATCATCCAATGAAACAAACACACCTATTGGATGCTTAAGATTGGTTAAAAACCCAAATTGGACAAGAATATGCCTAGGGAGGACGAAAATGACCTAAATATTAATTCAATGATACAAACAAAGTTATTGGATCCACAAGATTGGTTAAAAACCCTAATTGGACAAGAATAAGCCTAGGGAGGACGAAAATGACCTAAATGATCATCCAATGACACAAACACACCTATTGGATGCACAAGATTGGTTAAAAACCCTAATTGGACAAGAATATGCCTAGGGAGGACGGATATGACCTAAATTTTAATCCAATGACACAAATGAACTTATTGGATGCACAAGATTAGTTAAAAACCATAATTGGACAAGAATAAGCCTAGGGAGAACGAAAATGACCTAAATGTTAATCCAATGACACAACTTAACTTATTGGATGCACAAGATTGGTTAAAACCCCTAATTGGACAAGAATAAGCCTAGGGAGGACGAAAATGACCTATCTGATCATCCAATGACACAAACACACCTATTGGATGCACAAGATTGGTTAAAAACCCTAGTTGGACAAGAACATGCCTAGGGAGGACGAAAATGACCTAATTGATCATCCAATTACACTAATGAACTTATTGGATGCACAAGATTGGTTAAAAACCCTAATTGGACAAGAATAAGCCTAGGTAGGACGAAAATGACCTAATTGATCATCCAATGACACAAACACACCTATTGGATGCACAAGATTGGTTAAAAACCCTAATTGGACAAGAATATGCCTAGGGAGGACGAAAATGACCTAATTGATCATCCAATGACACAAACACACCTATTGGATGCACAAGATTGGTTAAAAACCCTAATTGGACAAGAATATGCCTAGGGAGGACAAATATGACCTAAATGTTAATCCAATAACACAAATGAACTTATTGAATGCACAAGATTGGTTAAAAACCCTAATTGGACAAGAATAAGCCTAGGGAGAACGAAAATGACCTAAATGTTAATCCAATGACACAACTCAACTTATTGGATGCACAAGATTGGTTAAAAACCCAAATTGGATAAGAATAAGCCTAGGTAGGACGAAAATGACCTAATTGATCATCCAATGACACAAACACACCTATTGGATGCACAAGATTGGTTAAAAACCCTAATTGGACAAGAATATGCCTAGGAAGGACGAAAATGACCTAATTGGTCATCCAATGACACAAACACACCTATTGGATGCACAAGAATGGTTAAAAACCCTAATTGGACAAGAATATGCCTAGGGAGGACGAATATGACCTAAATGTTAATCCAATAACACAAATGAACTTATTGGATGCACAAGATTGGTTAAAAACCCTAATTGGACAAGAATAAGCCTAGGGAGAACGAAAATGACCTAAATGTTAATCCAATGACACAACTCAACTTATTGGACGCACAAGATTGGTTAAAAACCCAAATTGGATAAGAATAACCCTAGGGAGGACGAAAATAACCTAATTGACCATCCAATGACACAAACACACCGATTGGATGCACAAGATTGGTTAAAAACCCTAATTGGACAAGAATATGCTTAGGGAGGACGAAAATGACCTAAATGTTAATCCAATGACACAAATGAACTTATTGGTTGCACAAGATTGGTTAAAAACCCTAATTGGACTAGAATAAGCCTAGGGAGGACGAAAATGACCTAAAAGCTTATCCAATGACACAACTCAACTTATTGGACGCACAAGATTGGTTAAAAACCCTAATTGGGCAACAATAAGCCTAGAGAGGACGAAAATGACCTAATTGATCATCCAATGACACAAACACACCTATTGGATGCACAAGATTGGTTAAAAACCCTAATTGGACAAGAATAAGCCTAGGGAGGACGAAAATGACCTAATTGATCATCCATTGCCACAAACACACCTATTGGATGCACCAGATTGGTTAAAAACCCTAATTGGACAAGAATATGCCTAGAGAGGATGAAAATGACCTAAATATTAATTCAATGACACAAACAAACTTATTGAATGCACAAGATTGGTTAAAAACCCTAATTGGACAAGAATAAGCCTAGGGAGGACGAAAATGACCTAATTGATCATCCAATGACACAAACACACCTATTGGAAGCACAAGATTGGTTAAAAACCCTAATTGGACAAGAATATGCCTAGGGAGGATGAAAATGACCTAAATGTTAATCCAATGACACAAACGAACTTATTGGATGCACAAGATTGGTTAAAAACCCTAATTGGACAAGAATAAGCCTAGGGAGGACGAAAATGACCTAATTGATCATCCAATGACACAAACACAGCTATTGGATGCACAAGATTGGTTAAAAACCCTAATTGGACAAGAATATGCCTAGGGAGGACGAAAATGACCTAAATGTTAATCCAATGACACAAATGAACTTATTGGATGCACAAGATTGGTTAAAAACCCTAATTGGACAAGAATAAGCCTTGGGAGGACGAAAATGACCTAATTGATCATTCTATGACACAAACACACCTATTGGATGCACAAGACTGGTTAAAAACCCTAATTGGACAAGAATATGCGTAGGAAGGACGACAATGACCTAATTGATCATCCAATGACACAAACACACTTATTGGAAGCACAAGATTGGTTAAAACCCTAATTGGACAAGAATAAGCCTAGGGAGGACGAAAATGACCTAATTGATCATCCAATGACACGAACACACCTATTGGATGCACAAGATTGGTTAAAAACCCAAATTGGACAAGAATAAGCCTAGGGAGGACCAAAATGACCTAATTGATCATCCAATGACACAAACACACCTATTGGATGCACAAGATTGGTTAAAAACCCTAATTGGACAAGAATATGCCTAGGGAGGACGAAAATGACCTAAATGTTAATCCAATGACACAAATGAACTTATTGGATGCACAAGATTGGTTAAAAACCCTAATTGGACAAGAATAAGCCTAGGGAGGACGAAAATAACCTAATTGATCATCCAATGACACAAACACACCTACTGGATGCACAAGATTGGTATAAAAACCCTAATTGGACAAGAATAAGCCTAGGGAGGACGAAAATGACCTAATTGATCATCCATTGCCACAAACACACCAATTGGATGCACAAGATTGGTTAAAAACACTAATTGGACAAGAATATGCCTAGGGAGGACGAAAATGACCTAAATATTAATTCAATGACACAACTCAACTTATTGGATGCACAAGATTGGTTAAAAACCCTAATTGGACAAGAATATGCCTAGGGAGGACGAAAATGACCTAAATGTTAATCCAATGACACAAATGAACTTATTGGATGCACAAGATTGGTTAAAAACCCTAATTGGACAAGAATAAGCCTAGGGAGGACGAAAAAGACCTAATTGATCATCCAATGAAACAAACACACCTATTGGATGCTTAAGATTGGTTAAAAACCCAAATTGGACAAGAATATGCCTAGGGAGGACGAAAATGACCTAAATATTAATTCAATGATACAAACAAAGTTATTGGATCCACAAGATTGGTTAAAAACCCTAATTGGACAAGAATAAGCCTAGGGAGGACGAAAATGACCTAAATGATCATCCAATGACACAAACACACCTATTGGATGCACAAGATTGGTTAAAAACCCTAATTGGACAAGAATATGCCTAGGGAGGACGGATATGACCTAAATTTTAATCCAATGACACAAATGAACTTATTGGATGCACAAGATTGGTTAAAAACCCTAATTGGACAAGAATAAGCCTAGGGAGGACGAAAATGACCTAATTGATCATCCAATGACACAAACACACCTATTGGATGCACAAGATTGGTTAAAAACCCTAATTGGACAAGAATATGCCTAGGGAGGACGAAAATGACCTAATATATCATCCTATGACACAAACACACCTATTGGATGCACAAGATTGGTTAAAAACCCTAATTGGACAAGAATATGCCTAGGGAGGATGAAAATGACCTAAATATTAATTCAATGACACAAACAAAGTTATTGGATGCACAAGATTGGTTAAAAACCCTAATTGGACAAGAATAAGCCTAGGGAGGACGAAAATGACCTAATTGATCATCCAATGACACAAATACACTTATTGGATGCACAAGATTGGTTAAAAACCCTAATTGGACAAGAATAAGCCTAGGGAGGACGAAAATGACCTAATTGATCATCCAATGACACAAACACACCTATTGGATGCACAAGATTGGTTAAAAACCCTAATTGGACAAGAATATGCCTAGGGAGGACGAAAATGACCTAAATGTTAATCCAATGACACAAATGAACTTATTGGATGCACAAGATTGGTTAAAAACCCTAATTGGACAAGAATAAGCCTAGGAAGGACGAAAATGACCTAATTGATCATCCAATGACACAAACATACCTGTTGGAAGCACAAGATTGGTTAAAAACCCTAGTTGGACAAGAATATGCCTAGGGAGGACGAAAATGACATAATTGATCATCCAATGACACAAATGAACTTATTGGATGCACAAGATTGGTTAAAAACCCTAATTGGACAAGAATAAGCCTAGGGAGGACGAAAATGACCTAATTGATCATCCAATGACACAAACACACCTATTGGATGCACAAGATTGGGTAAAAACCCTAATTGGACAAGAATATGCCTAGGGAGGAGGAAAATTTCCTAAATATTAATTCAATGACACAAACAAAGTTATTGGATGCACAAGATTGGTTAAAAACCCTAATTGGACAAGAATAAGCCTAGGGAGGACGAAAATGACCTAATTGATCATCCAATGACACAAACACACCTATTGGATGCACAAGATTGGTTAAAAACCCTAATTGGACAAGAATATGCCTAGGGAGGACGAAAATGACCTAAATGATAATCCAATGACACAAACCAACTTATTGGATGCACAAGATTGGTTAAAAACCCTAATTGGACAAGAATAAGCCTAGGGAGGACGAAAATGACCTAATTGATCATCCAATGACACAAACACACCTATTGGATGCACAAGATTCGTTAAAAACCCTAATTGGACAAGAATATGCCTAGGGAGGAGGAAAATGACCTAAATATTAATTCAATGACACAAACAAAGTTATTGGATGCACAAGATTGGTTAAAAACCCTAATTGGACAAGAATAAGCCTAGGGAGGACGAAAATGACCTAATTGATCATCCAATGACACAAACACACCTATTGGATGCACAAGATTGGTTAAAAATCCTAATTGGAAAAGAATACGCCTAGGGAGGACGAAAATGACCTAAATATTAATTCAATGACACAAACAAAGTTATTGGATGCACAAGATTGGTTAAAAACCCTAATTGGACAAGAATAAGCCTAGGGAGGACGAAAATGACCTAATTGATCATCCAATGACACAAACACACCTATTGGATGCACAAGATTGGTTAAAAACCCTAATTGGACAAGAATAAGCCTAGGGAGGACGAAAATGACCTAATTGACATCCAATGACACAAACACACCTATTGGATGCACAAGATTGGTTAAAAACCCTAATTGGACAAGAATATGCCTAGGGAGGACGAAAATGACCTAAATATTAATTCAATGACACAAACAAAGTTATTGGATGCACAAGATTGGTTAAAAACCCTAATTGGACAAGAATAAGCCTAGGGAGGACGAAAATGACCTAATTGATCATCCAATGACACAAACACACCTATTGGATGCACAAGATTGGTTAAAAACCCTAATTGGACAAGAATATGCCTAGAGAGGACGAAAATGATCTAATTGATCATCTAATGACACAAATGAACTTATTGGATGCACAAGATTGGTTAAAGACCCTAATTGGACAAGAATAGGCCTAGGGAGGACGAAAATGACCTAATTGATCATCCAATGACACAAACACACCTATTGGATGCACAAGATTGGTTAAAAACCCTAATTGGACAAGAATATGCCTAGGAAGGACGAAAATGACCTAAATATTAATTCAATGACACAAACAAAGTTATTGGATGCACAAGAGTGGTTAAAAACCCTAATTGGACAAGAATAAGCCTAGGGAGGACGAAAATGACCTAATTGATCATCCAATGACACAAACACACCTATTGGATGCACAAGATTGGTTAAAAACCCTAATTGGACAAGAATATGCCTAGGGAGGACGAAAATGACCTAATTGATCATCGAATGACACAAACACACCTATTGGATGCAAAAGTTTGGTTAAAAACCCTAATTGGACAAGAATATGCCTAGGGAGGACGAATATGACCTAAATGTTAATCCAATAACACAAATGAACTTATTGGATGCACAAGATTGGTTAAAAACCCTAATTCGACAAGAATAAGCCTAGGGAGAATGAAAATGACCTAATTGATCATCCAACGACACAAACACACCTATTGGAAGCACAAGATTGGTTAAGAACCCTAATTGGACAAGAATATGTCTAGGGAGGACGAAAATGACCTAATTGTTAATCCAATGACACAAATGAACTTATTGGATGCACAAGATTGGTTAAAAACCCTAATTGGACAAGAATAAGCCTAGGGAGGACGAAAAAGACCTAATTGATCATCCAATGAAACAAACACACCTATTGGATGCACAAGATTGGTTAAAAACCCTAATTGGACAAGAATATGCCTAGGGAGGACGAAAATGACCTAAATATTAATTCAATGACACAAACAAAGTTATTGGATGCACAAGATTGGTTAAAAACCCTAATTGGACAAGAATAAGCCTAGGGAGGACGAAAATGACCTAAATGATCATCCAATGACACAAACACACCTATTTGATGCACAAGATTGGTTAAAAACCCTAATTGGACAAGAATATGCCTAGGGAGGACGGATATGACCTAAATTTTAATCCAATGACACAAATGAACTTATTGGATGCACAAGATTAGTTAAAAACCCTAATTGGACAAGAATAAGCCTAGGGAGAACGAAAATGACCTAAATGTTAATCCAATGACACAACTCAACTTATTGGATGCACAAGATTGGTTAAAAACCCAAATTGGATAAGAATAAGCCTAGGGAGGACGAAAATAACCTAATTGATCGTCCAATGACACAAACACACCTATTGGATGCACAAGATTGGTTAAAAACCCTAATTGGACAAGAATATGCCTAGGGAGGACGAAAATGACCTAAATGTTAATCCAATGACACAGATGAACTTATTGGTTGCACAAGATTGGTTAAAAACCCTAATTGGACTAGAATAAGCCTAAGGAGGACGAAAATGACCTAAAAGCTTATCCAATGACACAACTCAACTTATTGGATGCACAAGATTGGTTAAAAACCCTAATTGGGCAACAATAAGCCTAGGGAGGACGAAAATGACCTAATTGATCATCCAATGACACAAACACACCTATTGGATGCACAAGATTGGTTAAAAACCCTAATTGGACAAGAATATGCCTAGGGAGGACGAAAATGACCTAAATATTAATTCAATGACACAAACAAAGTTATTGGATGCACAAGATTGGTTAAAAACCCTAATTGGACAAGAATAAGCCTAGGGAGGACGAAAATGACCTAATTGATCATCCAATGACACAAACACACCTATTGGATGCACAAGATTGGTTAAAAACCCTAATTGGACAAGAATATGCCTAGGGAGGACGAAAATGACCTAAATATTAATTCAATGACACAAACAAAGTTATTGGATGCACAAGATTGGTGAAAAACCCTAATTGGACAAGAATAAGCCTAGGGGGAACGAAAATGACCTAATTGATCATCCAATGACACAAACACACCTATTGGATGCACAAGATTGGTTAAAAACCCTAATTGGACAAGAATATGCCTAGGGAGGACGAAAATGACCTAAATATTAATTCAATGACACAAACAAAGTTATTGGATGCACAAGATTGGTTAAAAACCCTAATTGGACAAGAATAAGCCTAGGGAGGACGAAAATGACCTAATTGATCATCCAATGACACAAACACACCTATTGGATGCACAAGATTGGTTAAAAACCCAAGTTGGACAAGAATATGCCTAGGGAGGACGAAAATAACCTAATTGATCATCCAATGACACAAATGAACTTATTGGATGCACAAGGTTTGTTAAAAACCCTAATTGGACAAGAATAAGCTTAGGAAGGACGAAAATAACTTAATTGATCATCCAAAGACACAAACACACCTATTGGATGCACAAGATTGGTTAAAAACCCTAATTGGACAAGAATATGCCTAGGGAGGACGAAAATGACCTAAATATTAATTCAATGACACAAACAAAGTTATTGGATGCACAAGATTGGTTAAAAACCCTAATTGGACAAGAATAAGCCTAGGGAGGACGAAAATGACCTAATTGATCATCCAATGACACAAACGCACCTATTGGATGCACAAGATTGGTTAAAAACCCTAATTGGACAAGAATAAGCCTAGTGAGGACGAAAATGACCTAATTGATCATCCAATGACACAAACACACCTATTGGAAACACAAGAATGGTTAAAAACCCTAATTGGACAAGAATATGCCTATGGAGGACGAAAATGACCTAAAAGTTAATCCAATGACACAAATGAACTTATTGGATGCACAAGATTGGTTAAAAACCCTAATTGGGCAAGAATAAGCCTAGGGAGGACGAAAATGACCTAATTGATCATCCAATGACACAAACACACCTATTGGATGCACAAGATTGGTTAAAAACCCTAATTGGACAAGAATATGCCTAGGGAGGACGAAAATGACCTAAATATTAATTCAATGACACAATCAATGTTATTGGATGCACAAGATTGGTTAAAAACCCTAATTGGACAAGAATAAGCCTAGGGAGGACGAAAATGACCTAATTGATCATCCAATGACACAAACACACCTATTGGATGCACAAGATTGGTTAAAAACCCTAATTGGACAAGAATATGCCTAGGGAGGACGAAAATGACCTAAATATTAATTCAATGACACAAACAAAGTTATTGGATGCACAAGATTGGTTAAAAACCCTATTTGGACAAGAATAAGACTAGGGAGGATGAAAATGACCTAATTGATCATCCAATGACACAAACACACCTATTGGATGCACAAGATTGGTTAAAAACCCTAATTGGACAAGAATATGCCTAGGGAGGATGAAAATGACCTAAATATTAATTCAATCACACAAACAAAGTTATTGGATGCACAAGATTGGTTAAAAACCCTAATTGGACAAGAATAAGCCTAGGGAGGACGAAAATGACCTAATTGATCATCCAATGACACAAACACACCTATTGGATGCACAAGATTGGTTAAAAACCCTAATTGGACAAGAATTAGCCTAGGGAGGACGAAAATGACCTAATTGATCATCCAATGTCACAAACACACCTATTGGATGCACAAGATTGGTTAAAAACCCTAATTGGACAAGAATAAGCCTAGGGAGGACGAAAATGACCTAATTGATCATCCAATGACACAAATGAACTTATTGGATGCACAAGATTGGTTAAAATCCCTAATTGGACAAGAATATGCCTAGGGAGGACGAAAATGACCTAAATATTAATTCAATGACACAAACAAAGTTATTGGATGCACAAGATTGGTTAAAAACCCTAATTGGACAAGAATAAGCCTAGGGAGGACGAAAATGACCTACTTGATCATCCAATGACACAAACACACCTATTGGAAGCACAAGATTGGTTAAAAACCCTAATTGGACAATAATATGCCTAGGGAGGACGAAAATGACCTAAATGTTAATCCAATGACACAAATGAACTTATTGGATGCACAAGATTGGTTAAAAACCCAAATTGGACAAGAATAAGCCTAGGGAGGACGAAAATGACCTAATTGATCATCCAATGACACAAACACACCTATTGGAAGCACAAGATTGGTTAAAACCCCTAATTGGACAAGAATATGCCTAGGGAGGACGAAAATGACCTAAATATTAATTCAATGACACAAACAAAGTTATTGGATGCACAAGATTGGTTAAAAACCCTAATTGGACAAGAATAAGCCTAGGGAGGATGAAAATGACCTAATTGATCATCCAATGAGATAAACACACCTATTGGATGCACAAGATTGGTTAAAAACCTTAATTGGACAAGAATATGCCTAGGGAGGACGAAAATGACCTAAATGTTAATCCATTGACACAAATGAACTTATTGGATGCACAAGATTGGTTAAAAACCCTAATTGGACAAGAATAAGCCTAGGGAGAACGAAAATGACCTAAATGTTAATCCAATGACACAACTCAACTTATTGGATGCACAAGATTGGTTAAAAACCCTAATTGGACAAGAATAAGTCTAGGGAGGACGAAAATGATCTATCTGATCATCCAATGACACAAACACACCTATTGGAAGCACAAGATTGGTTAAAAACCCTAGTTGGACAAGACCATGCCTAGGGAGGACGAAAATGACCTAATTGATAATCCAATGACACTAATGAACTTATTGGATGCACAAGATTGGTTAAAAACCCTAATTGGACAAGAATAAGCCTAGGGAGGACGAAAATGACCTAATTGATCATCCAATGACACAAACACACCTATTGGATGCACAAGATTGGTTAAAAACCCTAATTGGACAAGAATATGCCTACGGAGGACGAATATGACCTAAATGTTAATCCAATAACACAAATGAACTTATTGGATGCACAAGATTGGTTAAAAACCCTAATTGGACAATAATATGCCTAGGGAGGACGAAAATGACGTAAATATTAATTCAATGACACAAACAAACTTATTGGATGCACAAGATTGGTTAAAAACCCTAATTGGACAATAATATGCCTAGGGAGGACGAAAATGAACTAATTGATTATCCAATGACACTAATGAACTTATTGGATGCACAAGATTGGTTAAAAACCCTAATTGGACAAGAATAAGCCTAGGGAGGACGAAAATGACCTAATTGATCATCCAATGACACAAACACACCTATTGGATGCACAAGATTGGTTAAAAACCCTAATTGGACAAGAATATGCCTAGGGAGGACGAAAATGACCTAAATATTAATTCAATGACACAAACAAAGTTATTGGATGCACAAGATTGATTAAAAACCCTAATTTGACAAGAATAAGTCTAGGTAGGACGAAAATGACCTAATTGATCATCCAATGACACAAACACACCTATTGGATGCACAAGATTGGTTAAAAACCCTAATTGGACATGAATAAGCCTAGGGACGACGAAAACGACCTAATTGATCATCCATTGACACAAACACACCTATTGGATGAACAAGATTGGTTAAAAACCCTAATTGGACAAGAATAAGCCTAGGGAGGACGAAAATGACCTAATTGATCATCCAATGACACAAACACACCTATTGGATGCACAAGATTGGTTAAAAACCCTAATTGGACAAGAATATGCCTAGGGAGGACGAAAATGACCTAAATATTAATTCAATGACACAAACAAAGTTATTGGATGCACAAGATTGGTTAAAAACCCTAATTGGACAAGAATAAGCCTAGGGAGGACGAAAATGACCTAATTGATCATCCAATGACACAAACACACCTATTGGTAGCACAAGATTGGTTAAAAACCCTAATTGGACAAGAATATGCCTAGGGAGGACGAAAATGACCTAAATGTTAATCCAATGACACAAATGAACTTATTGGATGCACAAGATTGGTTAAAAACCCTAATTGGACAAGAATATAACTAGGGAGGACGAAAATGACCTAAATATTAATTCAATGACACAAACAAACTTATTGGATGCACAAGATTGGTTAAAAACCCTAATTGGACAAGAATAAGCCTAGGGAGGACGAAAATGACCTAATTGATCATCCAATGACACAAACACACCTATTGGATGCACAAGATTGGTTAAAAACCCTAATTGGACAAGAATATGCCTAGGG
Source organism: Cicer pinnatifidum (assembly GCA_037974775.1). Lineage (NCBI taxonomy): Eukaryota > Viridiplantae > Streptophyta > Magnoliopsida > Fabales > Fabaceae > Cicer > Cicer pinnatifidum. Next base: position 19,113 of record JBBPBR010001437.1, on the reverse strand, counting down.
AGGACGAAAATGACCTAATTGATCATCCAATGACACAAATGAACTTATTGGATGCACAAGATTTGATAAAAACCCTAATTGGACAAGAATAAGCTTAGGGAGGACGAAAATGACCTAATTGATCATCCAATGACACAAACACACCTATTGGATGCACAAGATTGGTTAAAAACCCTAATTGGACAAGAATATGCCTAGGGAGGACAAAAATGACCTAAATTGATCATCCAATGACACAAACACACCTATTGGATGCACAAGATTGGTTAAAAACCCTAATTGGACAAGAATATGCCTAGGGAGGACGAAAATGACCTAAATGTTAATCCAATGAAACAAATGAACTTATTGGATGCACAAGATTGGTTAAAAACCCTAATTGGACAAGAATAAGCCTAGCGAGGACGAAAATGACCTAAATGTTAATCCAATGACACAACTCAACTTATTGGATGCACAAGATTGGTTAAAAACCCTAATTGGACAAGAATAAGCATAGGGAGGACGGCAATGACCTAATTGATCATCCGATGACACAAACACACCTATTCGATGCACTAGATTGGTTAAAAACCCTAATTGGACAAGAATATGCCTAGGAAGGACGAAAATGACCTAATTGATCATCCAATGACACAAACACACCTATTGGATGCATAAGATTGGTTAAAAACCCTAATTGGACAAGAATATGCCTAGGGAGGACGAAAATGACCAAAATATTAATTCAATGACACAAACAAAGTTATTGGATGCACAAGATTGGTTAAAAACCCTAATTGGACAAGAATAAGCCTAGGGAGGACGAAAAATGACCTACTTGATCATCCAATGACACAAACACACCTATTGGAAGCACAAGATTGGTTAAAAACCCTAATTGGACAAGGATATGCCTAGGGAGGACGAAAATGACCTAAATGTTAATCCAATGACACAAATGAACTTATTCGATGCACAAGATTGGTTAAAAACCTTATTGGACAAGAATAAGCCTAGGGAGGACGAAAATGACCTAATTGATCATCCAATGACAAAAACACACCTATTGGATGCACAACATTGGTTAAAAACCCTAATTGGACAAGAATATGCCTAGGGAGGACGAAAATGACCTAAATATTAATTCAATGACACAAACAAAGTTATTGGATGCACAAGATTGGTTAAAAACCCTAATTGGACAAGAATAAGCCTAGGGAGAATGAAAATGACCTAATTGATCATTCAATGACACAAACACACCTATTGGATGCACAAGATTGGTTAAAAACCCTAATTGGACAAGAATATGCCTAGGGAGGACGAAAATGACCTAAATATTAATTCAATCACACAAACAAAGTTATTGGATGCACAAGATTGGTTAAAAACCCTAATTGGACAAGAATAAGCCTAGGGAGGACGAAAATGACCTAATTGATCATCCAATGACACAAACACACCTATTGGATGCACAAGATTGGTTGAAACCCCTAATTGGACAAGAATATGCCTAGGGAGGACGAAAATGATCTAATTGATCATCCAATGACACAAACACACCTATTGGATGCACAAGATTGGTTAAAAACCCTAATTGGACAAGAATATGCCTAGGGAGGACGAAAATGACCTAAATATTAATTCAATGACACAAACAAAGTTATTGGATGCACAAGATTGGTTAAAAACCCTAATTGGACAAGAATAATCCTAGGGAGGAAGAAAATGACCTAATTGATCATCCAATGACACAAACACACCTATTGGATGCACAAGATTGGTTAAAAACCCTAATTGGACAAGAATAAGCATAGGGAGGACGAAAATGACCTAATTGATCATCCAATGACACAAACACACCTATTGGATGCACAAGATTGGTTAAAAACCCTAATTGGACAAGAATATGCCTAGGGAGGATGAAAATGACCTAAATGTTAATCCAATGACACAAGCGAACTTATTGGATGCACAAGATTGGTTAAAAACCCTAATTGGACAAGAATAAGCCTAGGGAGGACGAAAATGACCTAATTGATCATCCAATGACACAAACACACCTATTGGATGCACAAGATTGGTTAAAAACCCTAATTGGACAAGAATATGCCTAGGGAGGACGAAAATGACCTAAATATTAATTCAATGAAACAAACAAACTTATTGGAAGCACAAGATTGGTTAAAAACCCTAATTGGACAAGAATAAGCATAGGGAGGACGAAAATGACCTAATTGATCATCCAATGACACAAACACACCTATTGGATGCACAAGATTGGTTAAAAACCCTAATTGGACAAGAATATGCCTAGGGAGGACGAAAATGACCTAAATGTTAATCCAATGACACAAATGAACTTATTGGATGCACAAGATTGGTAAAAAAAACCTTAATTGGACAAGAATAAGCCTAGGGAGGACTAAAATGACCTAATTGATCATCCAATGACACAAACACACCTATTGGATGCACAAGATTGGTTAAAAACCCTAATTGGACAAGAATATGCCTAGGGAGGACGAAAATGACCTAAATATTAATTCAATGACACAAACAAAGTTATTGGATGCACAAGATTGGTTAAAAACCCTAATTGGACAAGAATAAGCATAGGGAGGACGAAAATGACCTAATTGATCATCCAATGACACAAACACACCTATTGGATGCCCAAGATTGGTTAAAAACCCTAATTGGACAAGAATAAGCCTAGGGAGGACGAAAATGACCTCATTGATCATCCAATGACACAAACACACCTATTGGATACACAAGATTGGTTAAAAACCCTAATTGGACAAGAATATGCCTAGGGAGGACGAAAATGACCTAAATGTTAATCCAATGACACAAATGAACTTATTGGATGCACAAGATTGGTTAAAAACCCTAATTGGACAAGAATAAGCGTAGGGAGGACAAAAATGACCTAAATGTTAATCCAATGAAACAACTCAACTTATTGGATGCACAAGATTGGTTAAAAACCCTAATTGGACAAGAATAAGCCTAGGGAAGGACGAAAATGACCTAATTGATCATCAAATGACACAAACACACCTATTGGATGCACAAGATTGGTTAAAAACCCTAATTGGACAAGAATATGCCTAGGGAGGACGAAAATGACCTAAATATTAATTCAATGACACAAACAAAGTTATTGGATGCACAAGATTGGTTAAAAACCCTAATTGGAAAAGATTAAGCCTAGGGAGGACGAAAATGACCTAATTGACCATCCAATGACACAAACACACTTATTGGATGCACAAGATTGGTTAAAAACCCTAATTGGACAAGAATAAGCCTAGGGAGGACTTAAATGACCTAAATATTAATTCAATGACACAAACAAAGTTATTGGATGCACAAGATTGGTTTAAAACCCTAATTGGACAAGAATAAGCCTAGGGAGGACGAAAATGACCTAATTGATCATCCAATGACACAAACACACCTATTGGATACACAAGATTGGTTAAAAACCCTAATTGGACAAGAATATGCCTAGGGAGGACGAAAATGACCTAAATATTAATTCAATGACACAAACAAAGTTATTGGATGCACAAGATTGGTTAAAAACCCTAATTGGACAAGAATAATCTAGGGAGGACGTAAATGACCTAATTAATCATCCAATGACACAAACACACCTATTGGATGCACAAGATTGGTTAAAAACCCTAATTGGACAAGAATATGCCTAGGGAGGACGAAAATGACCTAAATATTAATTCAATGACACAAACAAAGTTATTGGATGCACAAGATTGGTTAAAAACCCTAATTGGACAAGAATAAGCCTAGGGAGGATCAAAGTGACCTAATTGATCATCCAATGACACAAACACACCTATTGGATGCACAAGATTGGTTAAAAACCCTTATTGGACAAGAATATGCCTAGGGAGGACGAAAATGGCCTAAATGTTAATCCAATGACACAAATGAACTTATTGGATGCACAAGATTGGTTAAAAACCCTAATTGGACAAGAATAAGCCTAGGAAGGACGAAAATGACCTAATTGATCATCCAATGACACAAACACACCTATTGGATGCACAACATTGATTAAAAACCCGAATTGGACAAGAATATGCCTAGGGAGGACGAAAATGACCTAATTGATCATCCAATGACACAAACACACCTATTGGATGCACAAGATCGGTTAAAAACCCTAATTGGACAAGAATAAGCCTAGGGAGGACGAAAATGACCTAATTGATCTTCCAATGACACAAACACACCTATTGGACGTACAAGATTGGTTAAAAACCCTAATTGGACAAGAATTAGCCTAGGGAGGACGAAAATGACCTAATTGATCATCCAATGACACAAACACACCTATTGGATGTACAAGATTGGTTAAAAACCCTAATTGGACAAGAATAAGCCTAGGGAGGACGAAAATGACCTAATTGATCATCCAATGACACAAACACACCTATTGGATGCACAAGATTGGTTAAAAACCCTAATTGGACAAGAATATGCCTAGGGAGGACAAAAATGACCTAATTGATCATCCAATGACACAAACACACCTATCGGATGCACAACATTGGTTAAAAACCCTAATTGGACAAGAATATGCCTAGGGAGGAAGAAAATGACCTAAATATTAATTTAATGACACAAACAAAGTTATTGGATGCACAAGATTGGTTAAAAACCCTAATTGTACAAGAATAAGACTAGGGAGGACGTAAATGACCTAATTGATCATCCAATGACACAAATACACCTATTGGATGCACAAGATTGGTTAAAAACCCTAATTGGACAAGAATATGCCTAGGGAGGACGAAAATGACCTAAATATTAATTCAATGACACAAACAAAGTTATTGGATGCACAAGATTGGTTAAAAACCCTAATTGGACAAGAATAAGCCTAGGGAGGACGTAAATGACCTAATTCATCATCCAATGACACAAACACACCTATTGGATGCACAAGATTGGTTAAAAACCCTAATTGGACAAGATTATGCCTAGGGAGGACGAAAATGACCTAATTGATTAAAAACCCTTATTGGACAAGAATAAGCCTAGGGAGGACGAAAATTACCTAATTGGTTAAAAACCCTAATTGGACAAGAATATGCCTAGGGAGGACATAAATGACTTAATTGATCATCCAATGACACAAACACACCTATTGGATGCACAAGATTGGTTAAAAACCCTAATTGGACAACAATATGCCTAGGGAGGACGAAAATGACCTAAATATTAATTCAATGACACAAACAAACTTATCGGATGCACAAGATTGGTTAAAAACCCTAATTGGACAAGAATAAGCCTAGGGAGGACGAAAATGACCTAATTGATCATCCAATGATACAAACACACCTATTGGATGCACAAGATTGGTTAAAAACCCAATTGGACAAGAATAAGCCTAGGGAGGACGAAAATGACCTAATTGATCATCCAATGACACAAACACACCTATTGGATGCACAAGATTGGTTAAAAACCCTAATTGGACAAGAATAAGCCTAGGGAGGACGAAAATGACCTAATTGATCATCCAATGACACAAACACACCTATTGGATGCACAAGATTGGTTAAAAACCTTAATTGGAAAAGAATATGCCTAAGGAGGACGAAAATGACCTAAATATTAATTCAATGACACAAACAAAGTTATTGGATGCACAAGATTGGTTAAAAACCCTAATTGGACAAGAATAAGCCTAGGGAGGACGAAAATGACCTAATTGATCATCCAATGACACAAACACACCTATTGGATGCACAAGATTGGTTAAAAACCCTAATTGGACAAGAATATGCCTAGGGAGGACGAAAATGACCTAAATATTAATTCAATGACACAAACAAAGTTATTGGATGCACAAGATTGATTAAAAACCCTAATTTGACAAGAATAAGTCTAGGTAGGACGAAAATGACCTAATTGATCATCCAATGACACAAACACACCTATTGGATGCACAAGATTGGTTAAAAACCCTAATTGGACATGAATAAGCCTAGGGACGACGAAAACGACCTAATTGATCATCCATTGACACAAACACACCTATTGGATGAACAAGATTGGTTAAAAACCCTAATTGGACAAGAATAAGCCTAGGGAGGACGAAAATGACCTAATTGATCATCCAATGACACAAACACACCTATTGGATGCACAAGATTGGTTAAAAACCCTAATTGGACAAGAATATGCCTAGGGAGGACGAAAATGACCTAAATATTAATTCAATGACACAAACAAAGTTATTGGATGCACAAGATTGGTTAAAAACCCTAATTGGACAAGAATAAGCCTAGGGAGGATCAAAGTGACCTAATTGATCATCCAATGACACAAACACACCTATTGGATGCACAAGATTGGTTAAAAACCCTAATTGGACAAGAATAAGCCTAGGGAGGACGAAAATGACCTAAATGATAATCCAATGACACAAACAAACCTATTGGATGCACAAGATTGGTTAAAAACCCTAATTGGACAAGAATATGCCTAGGGAGGACGAAAATGACCTAATTGATCATCCAATGACACAAACACACCTATTGGATGCACAAGATCGGTTAAAAAACCTAATTGGACAAGAATAAGCCTAGGGAGGACGAAAATGACCTAATTGATCATCCAATGACACAAACACACCTATTGGATGCACAAGATTGGTTAAAAACCCTAATTGGACAAGAATATGCCTAGGGAGGACGAAAATGACCTAATTGATCATCCAATGACACAAACACACCTATTGGATGCACAAGATCGGTTAAAAATCCTAATTCGACAAGAATAAGCCTAGGGAGGACGAAAATGACCTAATTGATCATCCAATGACACAAACACACCTATTGGATGCACAAGATTCATTAAAAACCCTAATTGGACAAGAATATGCCTAGGGAGGACGAAAATGACCTAATTGATCTTCGAATGACACAAATGAACTTATTGGATGCACAAGATTAGTTAAAAACCCTAATTGGACAAGAATAAGCCTAGGGAGGACGAAAATAACCTAATTGATCATCCAATGACCCAAACACACCTATTGGATGCACAAGATTGGTCTAAAATTCTAATTGGACAAGAATATGCCTAAGGAGGACGAAAATGACCTAAATGTTAATCCAATGACACAAATGAACGTCTTGGATGCCCAAGATTGGTTAAAAACCCTAATTGGACAAGAATAAGCCTAGGGAGGACGAAAATGACCTAAATGTTAATCCAATGACACAACTCAACTTATTGGAAGCACAAGATTGGTTAAAAACCCTAATTGGATAAGAATAAGCCTAGGGAGGACGAAAATGACCTAATTGATCATCCAATGACACAAACACACCTATTGGATGCACAAGATTGGTTAAAAACCCTAATTGGACAAGAATATGCCTAGGGAGGACGAAAATGACCTAATTAATCATCCAATGACACAAACACACCTATTGGATGCACAAGATCGGTTAAAAACCCTAATTGGACAAGAATAAGCCTAGGGAGGACGAAAATGACCTAATTGATCATCCAATGACACAAACACACCAATTGGATGCACAAGATTCATTAAAAACCCTAATTGGACAAGAATATGCATAGGGAGGAAGAAAATGACCTAATTGATCATCCAATGACACAAACACACCTATTGGATGCACAAGATTGGTTAAAAACCCTAATTGGACAAGAATATGCCTAGGGAGGACGAAAATGACCTAAATGTTAATCCAATGACACAAATGAACTTATTAGATGTACAAGATTGGTTAAAAACCCTAATTGGACAAGAATAAGCCTAGGGAGGACGAAAATAACCTAATTGATCATCCAATGACACAAACACACCTATTGGATGCACAAGATTGGTTAAAAACCCTAATTGGCCAAGAATATGCCTTAGAGAGGACGTAAATGACCTAAATATTAATTCAATGACACAAACAAAGTTATTGGATGCACAAGATTGGTTAAAAACCCTAATTGGACAAGAATAAGCCTAGGGAGGACGTAAATGACCTAATTGATCATCCAATGACACAAACACACCTATTGGATGCACAAGATTGGTTAAAAACCCTAATTGGACAAGAATATGCCTAGGGAGGACGAAAATGACCTAAATATTAATTCAATGACACAAACAAAGTTATTGGATGCACAAGATTGGTTAAAAACCCTAATTGGACAAGAATAAGCCTAGGGAGGACGTAAATGACCTAATTGATCATCCAATGACACAAACACACCTATTGGATGCACATGATCGGTTAAAAACCCTAATTGGACAAGAATAAGCCTAGGGAGGACAAAAATGACCTAATTGATCATCCAATGACACAAACACACCTATTGGATGCACAAGATTGGTTTAAAACCCTAATTGGACAAGAATATGCCTAGGGAGGACGAAAATGACCTAATTGATCATCAAATGACACAAATGAACGTATTGGATGCACAAGATTGGTTAAAAACCCTAATTGGACAAGAATATGCCTAGGGAGGACGAAAATAACCTAATTGATCATCCAATGACACAAACACACCTATTGGATGCACAAGATTGGTTAAAAACCCTAAGTGGTCAAGAATATGCCTAGGGAGGACGAAAATGACCTAATTGATCATCCAATGACACAAACACACCTATTGGATGCACAAGATCGGTTAAAAACCCTAATTGGACAAGAATAAGCCTAGGGAGGACGAAAATGACCTAATTGATCATCCAATGACACAAACACACCTATTGGATGTACAAGATTGGTTAAAAACCCTAATTGGACAAGAATAATCCTAGGGAGGACGAAAATGACCTAATAAATCATCCAATGACACATACACACCTATTGGATGTACAAGATTGGTTAAAAACCCTAATTGGACAAGAATAAACCTAGGGAGGACGAAAATGACCTAATTGATCATCCAATGACACAAACACACCTATTGGATGCACAAGATTGGTTAAAAACCCTAATTAGACAAGGATAAGCCTAGGGAGGACGAAAATGACCTAATCGATCATCCAATGACACAAACACACCTATTGGATGCACATGATTGGTTAAAAACCCTAGTTGGACAAGAATATGCCTAGGGAGGACGAAAATAACCAAATTGATCATCCAATGACACAAATGAACTTATTGCATGCACTAGATTTGTTAAAAACCCTAATTGGACAAGAATAAGCCTAGGGAGGACGAAAATGACCTAATTGATCATCCAATGACACAAACACACCTATTGGATGCACAAGATTGGTTAAAAACCCTAATTGGACAAGAATATGCCTAGGGAGGACGAAAATGACCTAAATATTAATTCAATGACGCAAACAAACTTATCGTATGCACAAGATTGGTTAAAAATCCTAATTGGACAAGAATAAGCCTAGGGAGGACGAAAATGACCTAATTGATCATCCAATGACACAAACACACCTATTGGATGCACAAGATTGGTTAAAAACCCTAATTGGACAAGAATATGCCTAGGGAGGACGAAAATGACCTAAATATTAATTCAATGACACAAACAAACTTATCGGATGCACAACATTGGTTAAAAACCCTAATTGGACAAGAATAAGCTTTGGGAGGACGAAAATGACCTAATTGATCATCCAATGACACAAACACACCTATTAGATGCACAAGATTGGTTAAAAACCCTAATTGGACAAGAATAAGCCTAGGGAGGACGAAAATGACCTAATTGATCATCCAATGACACAAACACACCTATTGGATGCACAAGATTGGTTAAAAACCCTAATTGGACAAGAATATGCCTAGGGAGGACGAAAATGACCTAAATATTAATTCAATGACATAAACAAAGTTATTGGATGCACAAGATTGGTTAAAAACCCTAATTGGACAAGAATAAGCCTAGGGAGGACGTAAATGACCTAATTGATCATCCAATGACACAAACACACCTATTGGATGCACAAGATTGGTTAAAAACCCTAATTGGACAAGAATATGCCTAGGGAGGACGAAAATGACCTAAATATTAATTCAATGACACAAACAAAGTTATTGGATGCACAAGATTGGTTAAAAACCCTAATTGGACAAGAATAAGCCTAGGGAGGACGTAAATGACCTAATTGATCATCCAATGACACAAACACACCTATTGGATGCACATGATCGGTAAAAAACCCTAATTGGACAAGAATAAGCCTAGGGAGGACGAATATGACCTAATTGATCATCCAATGACACAAACACACCTATTGGATGCACAAGATTGGTTTAAAACCCTAATTGGACAAGAATATGCCTAGGGAGGACGAAAATGACCTAATTGATCATCCAATGACACAAACACACCTATTGGATGCACAAGATTCGTAAAAAACCTTAATTGGACAAGAATATGTCTAGGGAGGACGAAAATGACCTAATTGATCATCCAATGACACAAACACACCTATTGGATGCACAAGATTGGTTAAAAACCCTAATTGGACAAGAATATGCCTAGGGAGGACGAAAATGACCTAAATGTTAATCCAATGACACAAATGAACTTATTGGATGCACAAGATTGGTTAAAAACCCTAATTGGACAAGAATAAGCTTAAGGAGGACGAAAATGACCTAATTGATCATCCAATGATACAAACACACCTATTGGATGCACAAGGTTGGTTAAAAACCCTAGTTGGACAAGAATATGCCTAGGGAGGACGAAAATGACCTAATTGATCATCCAATGACACAAATGAACTTATTGGATGCACAAGATTGGCTAAAAACCCTAATTGGACAAGAATAAGCATAGGGAGGACGAAAATGACCTAATTGATCATCCAATGACACAAACACACCTATTGGATGCACAAGATTGGTTAAAAACCCTAATTGGACAAGAATATGCCTAGGGAGGACGAAAATGACCTAAATGTTAATCCAATGACACAAATGAACTTATTGGATGCACAAGATTGGTTAAAAACCCTAATTGGACAAGAATAAGCCTTGGGAGGACGAAAATGACCTAATTGATCATCCAATGACACAAGCACACCTATTGGATGCACAAGATTGGTTAAAAACCCTAATTGGACAAGAATATGCCTATGGAGGACGAAAATGACCTAAATATTAATTCAAAGACACAAACAAAGTTATTGGATGCACAAGATTGGTTAAAAACCCTAATTGGACAAGAATAAGCCTAGGGAGGACGAAAATGACCTAATTGATCATCCAATGACACAAACACACCTATTGGATGCACAAGATTGGTTAAAAACCCTAATTGGACAAGAATATGCCTAGGGAGGACGAAAATGACCTAAATGTTAATCCAATGACACAAATGAACTTATTGGATATACAAGATTGGTTAAAAACCCTAACTGGACAAGAATAAGCCTAGGGAGGACGAAAATGACCTAATTGATCATCCAATGACACAAACACACCTATTGGATGCACAAGATTGGTTAAAAACCCTAATTGGACAAGAATATGCCTAGGGAGGACGAAAATGACCTAAATATTAATTCAATGACACAAACAAAGTTATTGGATGCACAAGATTGGTTAAAAACCCTAATTGGACAAGAATAAGCCTAGGGAGGACGAAAATGACCTAATTGATCATCCAATGACACAAACACACCTATTGGATGCACAAGATTGGTTTAAAACCCTAGTTGGACAACAATATGCCTAGGTAGGACGAAAATGACCTAATTGATCATCCAATGACACAAATGAACTTATTGGATGCACAAGATTGGTTAAAAACCCTAATTGGACAAGAATAAGCCTAGGGAGGACGAAAATGACCTAATTGATCATCCAATGACACAAACACACCTATTGGATGCACAAGATTGGTTAAAAACCCTAATTGGACAAGAATATGCCTAGGGAGGACGAAAATGACCTAAATATTAATTCAATGACACAAACAAAGTTATTGGATGCACAAGATTGATTAAAAACCCTAATTTGACAAGAATAAGTCTAGGTAGGACGAAAATGACCTAATTGATCATCCAATGACACAAACACACCTATTGGATGCACAAGATTGGTTAAAAACCCTAATTGGACATGAATAAGCCTAGGGACGACGAAAACGACCTAATTGATCATCCATTGACACAAACACACCTATTGGATGAACAAGATTGGTTAAAAACCCTAATTGGACAAGAATAAGCCTAGGGAGGACGAAAATGACCTAATTGATCATCCAATGACACAAACACACCTATTGGATGCACAAGATTGGTTAAAAACCCTAATTGGACAAGAATATGCCTAGGGAGGACGAAAATGACCTAAATATTAATTCAATGACACAAACAAAGTTATTGGATGCACAAGATTGGTTAAAAACCCTAATTGGACAAGAATAAGCCTAGGGAGGACGAAAATGACCTAATTGATCATCCAATGACACAAACACACCTATTGGATGCACAAGATTGGTTAAAAACCCTAATTGGACAAGAATATGCCTAGGGAGGACGAAAATGACCTAAATATTAATTCAATGACACAAACAAAGTTATTGGATGCACAAGATTGGTGAAAAACCCTAATTGGACAAGAATAAGCCTAGGGGGAACGAAAATGACCTAATTGATCATCCAATGACACAAACACACCTATTGGATGCACAAGATTGGTTAAAAACCCTAATTGGACAAGAATATGCCTAGGGAGGACGAAAATGACCTAAATATTAATTCAATGACACAAACAAAGTTATTGGATGCACAAGATTGGTTAAAAACCCTAATTGGACAAGAATAAGCCTAGGGAGGACGAAAATGACCTAATTGATCATCCAATGACACAAACACACCTATTGGATGCACAAGATTGGTTAAAAACCCAAGTTGGACAAGAATATGCCTAGGGAGGACGAAAATAACCTAATTGATCATCCAATGACACAAATGAACTTATTGGATGCACAAGGTTTGTTAAAAACCCTAATTGGACAAGAATAAGCTTAGGAAGGACGAAAATAACTTAATTGATCATCCAAAGACACAAACACACCTATTGGATGCACAAGATTGGTTAAAAACCCTAATTGGACAAGAATATGCCTAGGGAGGACGAAAATGACCTAAATATTAATTCAATGACACAAACAAAGTTATTGGATGCACAAGATTGGTTAAAAACCCTAATTGGACAAGAATAAGCCTAGGGAGGACGAAAATGACCTAATTGATCATCAATTGACACAAACACACCTATTGGATGCAAAAGATTGGTTAAAAACCCTAATTGGACAAGAATAAGCCTAGGGAGGACGAAAATGACCTAATTGATCATCCAATGACACAAACACACCTATTGGATGCACAAGATTGGTTAAAAACCCTAATTGGACAAGAATAAGCCTAGGGAGGACGAAAATGACCTAATTGATCATCCAATGACACAAACACACCTATTGGATGCACAAGATTGGTTTAAAACCCTAGTTGGACAAGAATATGCCTAGGGAGGACGAAAATGACCTAATTGATCATCCAATGACACAAATGAACTTATTGTATGCACAAGATTGGTTAAAAACCCTAATTGGACAAGAATAAGCCTAGGGAGGACGAAAATGACCTAATTGATCATCCATTGACACAAACACACCTATTGGATGCACAAGATTGGTTAAAAACCCTAATTGGACAAGAATAAGCCTAGTGAGGACGAAAATGACCTAAGTGATCATCCAATGACACAAACACACCTATTGGAAGCACAAGATTGGTTAAAAACCCTAATTGGACAAGAATATGCCTAGGGAGGACGAAAATGACCTAAATGTTAGTCCAATGACACAAATGAACTTATTGGATGCACAAGATTGGTTAAAACCCCTAATTGGGCAAGAATAAGCCTAGGGAGGACGAAAATGACCTAATTGATCATCCAATGACACAAACACACCTATTGGATGCACAAGATTGGTTAAAAACCCTAATTGGACAAGAATAAGCCTAGGGAGGATGAAAATGACCTAATTGATCATCCAATGACACAAACACACCTATTGGATGCAAAATATTGGTTAAAAACCCTAATTGGACAAGATGATGCCTAGGGAGGACGAAAGAGACCTAAATATTAATTCAATGACACAAACAAAGTTATTGGATGCACAAGATTGGTTAAAAACCCTAATTGGACAAGAATAAGCCTAGGGAGGACGAAAATGACCTAATTGATCATCCAATGACACAAACACACCTATTGGATGCAAAAGATTGGTTAAAAACCCTAATTGGACAAGATGATGCCTAGAGAGGACGAAAATGACCTAAATATGAATTCAATGACACAAACAAACTTATTGGATGCACAAGATTGGTTAAAAACCCTAATTGGACAAGAATATGCCTAGCGAGGACGAAAATGACCTAAATATTAATTCAATGACACAAACAAAGTTATTGGATGCACAAGATTGGTTAAAAACCCTAATTGGACAAGAATAAGCCTAGGGAGGACGAAAATGACCTAATTGATCATCCAATGACACAAACACACCTATTGGATGCACAAGATTGGTTAAAAACCCTAATTGGACAAGAATAAGCCTAGAGAGGACCAAAATGACCTAATTGATCATCCAATGACACAAGCACACCTATTGGATACACAAGATTGGTTAAAAACCATAATTGGACAAGAATATGCCTAGGGAGGACGAAAATGACCTAAATGTTAATCCAATGACACAAATGAACTTATTGGATGCACAAGATTGGTTAAAAACCCTAATTGGACAAGAATAAGCCTAGGGAGGACGAAAATGACCTAATTGATCATCCAATGACACAAACACACCTATTGGATGCACAAGATTGGTTAAAAACCCTAACTGGACAAGAATATGCCTAGGGAGGACGAAAATGACCTAATTGATCATCCAATGACACAAACACACCTATTGGATGCACAAGATTGGTTAAAAACACTAATTGGACAAGAATAAGCCTAGAGAGGACGAAAATGACCTAATTGATCATCCAATGACACAAACACTTCTATTGGATGCACAAGATTGGTTGAAAACCCTAATTGGACAAGAATAAGCCTGGGGAGGAAGAAAATGACCTAATTTATTATCCAATGACAAAAACACACATATTGGATGCACAAGATTGGTTAAAAACCCTAATTGGACAAGAATAAGCCTATGGAGGACGAAAATGACCAAATTGATCATCCAATGACACAAACACACCTATTGGGTGCACAAGATTGATTAAAAACCCTAATTGGACAAGAATATGCCTAGGGAGGACGAAAATGACCTAAATATTAATTCAATGACACAAACAAAGTTATTGGATGCACAAGATTGGTTAAAAACCCTAATTGGACAAGAATAAGCCTAGGGAGGACGAAAATGACCTAATTGATCATCCAATGACACAAACACACCTATTGGATGCACAAGATTGGTTAAAAACCCTAATTGGACAACAATATGCCTAGGGAGGACGAATATGACCTAAATGTTAATCCAATAACACAAATGAACTTATTCGATGCACAAGATGGGTTAAAAACCCTAATTGGACAAGAATATGCCTAGGGAGAACGAAAATGACCTAAATGTTAATCCAATGACACAACTCAACTTATTGGATGCACAAGATTGGTTAAAAACCCTAATTGGACAAGAATAAGCCTAGGGAGGACGAAAATGACCTAATTGATCATCCAATGACACAAACACACCTATTGGATGCACAAGATTGGTTAAAAACCCTAATGGACTAGAATAAGCCTAGGGAGGACGAAAATGACCTAAATGCTAATCCAATGACACAAATCAACTTATTGGATGCACAAGATTGGTTAAAAACCCTAATTGGACAAGAATAAGCCTAGGGAGGACGAAAATGACCTAATTGATCATCCAATGACACAAACACACCTATTGGATGCACAAGATTCGTTAAAAACCCTAATTGGACAAGAATATGCCTAGGGAGGAGGAAAATGACCTAAATATTAATTCAATGACACAAACAAAGTTATTGGATGCACAAGATTGGTTAAAAACCCTAATTGGACAAGAATAAGCCTAGGGAGGACGAAAATGACCTAATTGATCATCCAATGACACAAACACACCTATTGGATGCACAAGATTGGTTAAAAATCCTAATTGGAAAAGAATACGCCTAGGGAGGACGAAAATGACCTAAATATTAATTCAATGACACAAACAAAGTTATTGGATGCACAAGATTGGTTAAAAACCCTAATTGGACAAGAATAAGCCTAGGGAGGACGAAAATGACCTAATTGATCATCCAATGACACAAACACACCTATTGGATGCACAAGATTGGTTAAAAACCCTAATTGGACAAGAATAAGCCTAGGGAGGACGAAAATGACCTAATTGATCGTCCAATGACACAAGCACACCTATTGGATGCACAAGATTGGTTAAAAACCATAATTGGACAAGAATAAGCCTAGGGAGGACCAAAATGACCTAATTGATCATCCAATGACACAAATGAACTTATTGGATGCACAAGATTGGTTAAAAACCCTAATTGGACAAGAATATGCCTAGGGAGGACGAAAATGACCTAAATATTAATTCTATGACACAAACAAAGTTATTGGATGCACAAGATTGGTTAAAAACCCTAATTGGACAAGAATAAGCCTAGGGAGGACGAAAATGACCTAATTGATCATCCAATGACACAAACACACCTATTGGATGCACAAGATTGGTTAAAAACCCTAATTGGACAAGAATAAGCCTAGGGAGGACGAAAATGACCTAATTGATCATCCAATGACACAAACACACCTATTGGATGCACAAGATTGGTTAAAAACCCTAATTGGATAAGAATATGCCTAGGGAGGACGAAAATGACCTAATTGATCATCCAATGAAACAAACACACCTATTGGAAGCACAAGATTGGTTAAAAACCCTAATTGGACAAGAATATGCTTAGGGAGGACGAAAATGACCTAAATGTTAATTCAATGACACAAACAAAGTTATTGGATGCACAAGATTGGTTAAAAACCCTAATTGGACAAGAATAAGCCTAGGGAGGACGAAAATGACCTAATTGATCATCCAATGACACAAACACACCTATTGGATGCACAAGATTGGTTAAAAACCCTAATTGGACAAGAATAAGCCTAGGGAGGACGAAAATGACCTAATTGATCATCCATTGACACAAACACACCTATAGGATGCACAAGATTGGTTAAAAACCCTAATTGGACAAGAATGTGCCTAGGGAGGACGAAAATGACCTAATTGATCATCCAATGACACACACACACCTATTGGATGCACAAGATTGGTTAAAAACCCTAATTGGACAAGAATATGCCTAGGGAGGACGAAAATGACCTAAATATTAATTCAATCACACAAACAAAGTTATTGGATGCACAAGATTGGTTAAAAACCCTAATTGGACAAGAATAAGCCTAGGGAGGACGAAAATGACCTAATTGATCATCCAATGACACAAACACACCTATTGGATGCACAAGATTGGTTAAAAACCCTAATTGGACAAGAATATGCCTAGGGAGGACGAAAATGACCTAAATATTAATTCAATGACACAAACAAAGTTATTGGATGCACAAGATTCATTAAAAACCCTAAATTGACAAGAATAAGTCTAGGTAGGATGAAAATGACCTAATTGATCATCCAATGACACAAACACACCTATTGGATGCACAAGATTGGTTAAAAACCCTAATTGGACAAGAATAAGCCTAGGGAGGACGAAAATGACCTAATTGATCATCCAAAGACACAAATGAACTTATTGGATGCACAAGATTTGTTAAAAACCCTAATTGGAAAAGAATAAGCCTAGGGAGGACGAAAATGACCTAATTGATCATCCAATGACACAAACACACCTATTGGATGCACAAGATTGGTTAAAAACCCTAATTGGACAAGAATATGCCTAGGGAGGACGAAAATGACCTAAATATTAATTCAATGACACAAACAAAGTTATTGGATGCACAAGATTGTTTAAAAACCCTAATTGGACAAGAATAAGCCTAGGGAGGACGAAAATGACCTAGTTGATCATCCAATGACACAAACACACCTATTGGATGCATAAGATTGGTTAAAAACCCTAATTGGACAAGAATATGCCTAGGGAGGACGAAAATGACCTAAATGTAAATCCAATGACACATATGAACTTATTGGATGCACAAGATTGGTTAAAAACCGTAATTGGACAAGAATAAGCCTAGGGAGGACAAAAATGACCAAAATGTTAATCCAATGAAACAACTCAACTTAGTGGATGCACAAGATTGGTTAAAAACCCTAATTGGACAAGAATATGCATAGGGAGGACGAAAATGACCTAAATATTAATTCAATGACACAAACAAAGTTATTGGATGCACAAGATTGGTTAAAAACCCTAATTGGACAAGAATAAGCCTAGGGAGGACGAAAATGACCTAATTGATCATCCAATGACACAAACACACCTATTGGATACACAAGATTGGTTAAAAACCCTAATTGGACAAGAATATGCCTAGGGAGGACGAAAAAGACCTAAATGTTAATCCAATGACACAAATGAACTTATTGGATGCACAAGATTGGTTAAAAACCCTAATTGGACAAGAATAAGCCTAGGGAGGACGAAAATGACCTAAATGCTAATCCAATGACAGAACTCAACTTATTGGATGCACAAGATTGGTTAAAAACCCTAATTGGGCAAGAATAAGCCTAGCGAGGACGAAAATGACCTAATTGATCATCCAATGACACAAACACACCTATTGGATGCACAAAATTGGTTAAAAACCCTAATTGGACAAGAATATGCCTAGGGAGGACAAAAATGACCTAATTGATCATCCAATGACACAAACACACCTATTGAATGCACAAGATTTGTTAAAAACCCTAATTGGACAAGAATATGCCTAGGGAGGACGAAAATGACCTAAATATTAATTCAATGACACAAACAAACTTATTGAATGCACAAGATTGGTTAAAAACCCTAATTGGACAAGAATAAGCCTA
>JBBPBR010001436.1:160122-185423 GCA_037974775.1 Cicer pinnatifidum | reverse complement strand
GGAGGACGAAAATGACCTAATTGATCATCCAATGACACAAACACACCTATTGGATGCACAAGATTGGTTAAAAACCCTAATTGGACAAGAATAAGCCTAGGGAGGACGAAAATGACCTAATTGATCATCCAATGACACAAACACACCTATTGGATGCACAAAATTGGTTAAAAACCCTAATTGGACAAGAATATGCCTAGGGAGGACGAAAATGACCTAATTGATCATCCAATGACACAAAAACACCTATTGAATGCACAAAATTGGTTAAAAACCCTAGTTGGACAAGAATATGCCTAGGGAGGACGAAAATGACCTAAATATTAATTCAATGACACAAACAAACTTATTGGATGCACAAGATTGGTTTAAAACCCTAATTGGACAAGAATAAGCCTATGGAGGACGAAAATGACCTAATTGATCATCCAATGACACAAACACACCTATTGGATGCACAAGATTGGTTAAAAACCCTAATTGGACAAGAATATGCCTAGGGAGGACGAAAATGACCTAAACGTTAATCCAATGACACAAATGAACTTATTGGATGCACAAGATTGGTTAAAAACCCTAATTAGACAAGAATAAGCCTAGGAAGGACGAAAATGACCTAATTGATCTTCCAATGACACAAACACACCTATTGGATGCACAAGATTGGTTAAAAACCTAATTGGACAAGAATATGCCTAGGGAGGACGAAAATGACCTAAATGTTAATCCAATGACACAAATGAACTTATTGGATGCACAAGATTGGTTAAAAACCCTAATTGGACAAGAATAAGCCTAGGAAGGACGAAAATGACCTAATTGATCACCCAATGACACAAACACACCTATTGGATGCACAAGATTGGTTAAAAACCCTAATTGGACAAGAATAAGCCTAGGGAGGACGAAAATGACCTAATTGATCATCCAATGACACAAACACACCTATTGGATGCACAAGATTGGTTAAAAACCCTAATTGGACAAGAATAAGCCTAGGGAGGACGAAAATGACCTAATTGATCATCCAATGACACAAACACACCTATTGGATGCACAAGATTGGTTAAAAACCCTAATTGGACAAGAATAAGCCTAGGGAGGACGAAAATGACCTAATTGATCATCCAATGACACAAGCACACCTATTGGATGCACAAGGTTGGTTAAAAACCCTAATTGGACAAGAATAAGCCTAGGGAGGACGAAAATGACCTAATTGATCATCCAATGACACAAACACACCTATTGGATGCACAAGATTGGTTAAAAACCCTAATTGGACAAGAATAAGACTAGGGAGGACGAAAATGACCTAATTGATCATCCAATGACACAAACACACCTATTGGATGCACAAGATTGGTTAAAAACCCTAATTGGACAAGAATATGCCTAGGGAGGACGAAAATGACCTAATTGATCATCCAATGACACAAATGAACTTATTGGATGCACAAGATTAGTTAAACACCCTAATGGGAAAAGAATAAGCCTAGGGAGGACGAAAATAACCTAATTGATCGTCCAATAACACAAACACACCTATTGGATACACAAGATTGGTCTAAAACTCTAATTGGACAAGAATATGCCTAGGGAGGAAGAAAATGACCTAAATGTTAATCCAATGACACAAATGAACTTATTGGATGCACAAGATTGGTTAAAAACCCTAATTGGGCAAGAATAAGCTTAGGGAGGACGAAAATGACCTAATTGATCATCCAATGACACAAACACACCTATTGGATGCACAAGATTGGTTAAAAACCCTAATTGGACAAGAATAAGCCTAGGGAGGACGAAAATGGCCTAATTGATCATCCAATGACACAAACACACCTATTGGATGCACAAGATTGGTTAAAATCCTAATTGGACAAGAATATGCCTAGGGAGGACGAAAATGACCTAATTGATCATCCAATGACACAAATGAACTTATTGGATGCACAAGATTGGTTAAAAACCCTAATTGGACAAGAATAAGCCTAGGAAGGACGAAAGTGACCTAATTGAATATCCAATGACACAAACACACCTATTGGATGCACATGATTTGTTAAAAACCCTAATTGGACAAGAATATGCCTAGGGAGGACGAAAATGACCTAAATATTAATTCAATGACACAAACAAAGTTATTGGATCCACAAGATTGGTTAAAAACCCTAATTGGACAATAATAAGCCTAGGGAGGACGAAAATGACCTAATTGATCATCCAATGACACAAACACACCTATTGGATGCACAAGATTGGTTAAAAACCCTAATTGGACAAGAATAAGCCTAGTGAGGAAGAAAATGACCTAATATATCATCCAATGACACAAACACACCTATTGGATGCACAAGATTGGTTAAAAACCCTAATTGGACAAGAATAAGCCTAGGGAGGACGAAAATGACCTAATTGATCATCCAATGACACAAACACACCTATTGGATGCACAAGATTGGTTAAAAACCCTAATTGGACAAGAATATGCCTAGGGAGGACGAAAATGACCTAATTGATCATCCAATGACACAAACACACCTATTGGATGCAGAAGATTGGTTAAAAACCCTAATTGGACAATAATATGCGTAGGGAGGACGAAAATGACCTAAATATTAATTCAATGACACAAACAAACTTATTGGATTCACAAGATTGGTTAAAAACCCTAATTGGGCAAGAATAGGCCTAGGGAGGACGAAAATGACCTAATTGATCATCCAATGACACAAACACACCTATTGGATGCACAAGATTGGTTAAAAACCCTAATTGGACAAGAATAAGCCTAGGGAGGACGAAAATGACCTAATTGATCATCCAATGACACAAACACACCTATTGGATGCACAAGATTGGTTAAAAACCCTAATTGGACAAGAATATGCCTAGGGAGGACGAAAATGACCTAATTGATCATCCAAAGACACAAACACACCTATTAGATGCACAAGATTGGGTAAAAACCCTAATAGGACAAGAATATGCCTAGGGAGGACGAAAATGACCTAGTTGATCATCCAATGACACAAACACACCTATTGGATGCACAAGATTGGTTAAAAACCCTAATTGGACAAGAATAAGCCTAGGGAGGACGAAAATGACCTAATTGATCATCCAATGACACAAACACACCTATTGGATGCACAAGATTGGTTAAAAACCCTAATTGGACAAGAATAAGCCTAGGGAGGACGAAAATGACCTAATTGATCATCCAATGACACAAACACACCTATTGGATGCATAAGATTGGTTAAAAACCCTAATTGGACAAGAATAAGCTTAGGGAGGACGAAAAATGACCTAATTGATCATCCAATGACACAAACACACCTATTGGATGCACAAGATTGGTTAAAAACCCTAATTGGACAAGAATAAGCCTAGGGAGGACGAAAATGACCTAATTGATCATCCAATGACACAAACACACCTATTGGATGCACAAGATTGGTTAAAAACCCTAATTGGACAAGAATAAGCCTAGGGAGGACGAAAATGACCTAATTGATCATCCAATGACACAAACACACCTATTGGATGCACAAGATTGGTTAAAAACCCTAATTGGACAAGAATAAGCCTAGGGAGAATGAAAATGACCTTAATGTTAATCCAATGACACAACTCAACTTATTGGATGCACAAGATTGGTTAAAAACCCTAATTGGACAAGAATAAGCCTAGGGAGGACGAAAATGACCTAATTGATCATCCAATGACACAAACACACCTATTGGATGCACAAGATTGGTTAAAAACCCTAATTGGACAAGAATATGCCTAGGGAGGACGAAAATGACCTAATTGATCATCCAATGACACAAACACACCTATTGAATGCACAAGATTGGCTAAAAACCCTAATTGGACAAGAATATGCCTAGGGAGGACCAAAATGACCTAAATATTAATTCAATGACACAAACAAACTTATTGGATGCACAAGATTGGTTAAAAACCCTAATTGGACAAGAATAAGCCTAGGGAGGACGAAAATGACCTAATTGATCATCCAATGACAAAAATGAACTTATTGGATGCACAAGATTGGTTAAAAACCCTAATTGGACAAGAATAAGCCTAGGGAGGACGAAAATGACCTAATTGATCATCCAATGACACAAACACACCTATTGGAAGCACAAGATTGGTTAAAAACCCTAGTTGGACAAGAATATGCCTAGGGAGGACGAAAATGACCTAATTGATCATCCAAGGACACAAATGAACTTATTGGATGCACAAGATTGGTTAAAAACCCTAATTGGACAAGAATATACCTAGAGAGGACGAAAATGACCTAAATATTAATTCAATGACACAAACAAAGTTATTGGATGCACAAGATTGGTTAAAAACCCTAATTGGACAAGAATAAGCCTAGGGAGGACGAAAATGACCTAATTGATCATCCAATGACACAAACACACCTATTGGATGCACAAGATTGGTTAAAAACCCTAATTGGACAAGAATATGCCTAGGGAGGACGAAAATGACCTAAATGTTAATCCAATGACACAAATGAACTTATTGGATGCACAAGATTGGTTAAAAACCCTAATTGGACAAGAATATGTCTATGGAGGACGAAAATGACCTAATTGATCATCCAATGACACAAACACACCTATTGGATGCACAAGATTGGTTAAAAACCCTAATTGGACAAGAATAAGCCTAGGGAGGACGAAAATGACCTAATTGATCATCCAATGACACAAACACACCTATTGGATGCACAAGATTGGTTAAAAACCCTAATTGGACAAGAATATGCCTAGGGAGGACGAAAATGACCTAAATGTAAATCCAATGACACAAATGAACTTATTGGATGAACAAGATTGGTTAAAAACCCTAATTGGACAAGAATAAGCCTAGGGAGGACGAAAATGACCTAATTGATCATCCAATGCCACAAACACACCTATTGGATGCACAAGATTGGTTAAAAACCCTAATTGGACAAGAATATGCCTAGGGAGGACGAAAATGACCAAATTGATCATCCAATGACACAAACACACCTATTGGATGCACAAGATTGGTTAAAAACCCTAATTGGACAAGAATAAGCCTAGGGAGGAAGAAAATGACCTAAATGTGAATCCAATGACACAACTCAACTTATTGGATGCACAAGATTGGTTAAAAACCCTAATTGGACAATAATATGCCTAGGGAGGACGAAAATGACCTAAATATTAATTCAATGACACAAATGAACTTATTGGATGCACAAGATTGGTTAAAAACCCTAATTGGACAAGAATAAGCCTAGGGAGGACGAAAATGACCTAATTGATCATCCAATGACACAAACACACCTATTGGATGCACAAGATTGGTTAAAAACCCTAATTGGACAAGAATATGCCTAGGGAGGACGAAACGACCTAATTGATCATCCAATGACACAAACACACCTATTGGATGCACAAGATTGATTAAAAACCCTAATTGGACAAGAATATGCCTAGGGAGAACGAAAATGACCTAAATTGATCATCCAATGACACAAACACACCTATTGGATGCACAAGATTGGTTAAAAACCCTAATTGGACAAGAATATGCCTAGGGAGAACGAAAATGACCTAAATGTTAATCCAATGACACAAATGAACTTATTGGATGCACAAGATTGGTTAAAAACCCTTATTGGACAAGAATAAGCCTAGGGAGGACGAAAATGACCTAATTGATCATCGAATGACACAAACACACCTATTGGATGCACAAGATTGATTAAAAACCCTAATTGGACAAGAATAAGCCTAAGGAGGACGAAAATGACCTAATTGATCATCCAATGACACAAACACACCTATTGGATGCACAAGATTGGTTAAAAACCCTAGTTGGACAAGAATATGCCTAGGGAGGACGAAAATGACCTAATTGATCATCCAATGACACAAACACACCTATTGGATGCACAAGATTGATTAAAAACCCTAATTGGACAAGAATAAGCCTAAGGAAGACGAAAATGACCTAATTGATAATCCAATGACACAAACACACCTATTGGATGCACAAGATTGGTTAAAAACCCTAGTTGGACAAGAATATGCCTAGGGAGGACGAAAATGACCTAATTGATCATCCAATGACACAAACACACCTATTGGATGCACAAAATTGGTTAAAAACCCTAATTGGACAAGAATAAGCCTAGGGAGGACGAAAATGACCTAAATGTGAATCCAATGACACAACTCAACTTATTGGATGCACAAGATTGGTTAAAAACCCTAATTGGACAAGAATATGCCTAGGGAAGACGAAAATGACCTAAATGTTAATCCAATAACACAAATGAACTTATTGGACGCACAAGATTGGTTAAAAACCCTAATTGGACAAGAATAAGCCTAGGGAGGACGAAAATGACCTAATTGATCATCCAATGACACAAACACACCTATTGGATGCACAAGATTGGTTAAAAACCCTAATAGGACAAGAATAAGCCTAGGGAGAACGAAAATGACCCAAATGTTAATCCAATGACACAACTCAACTTATTGGATGCACAAGATTGGTTAAAAACCCTAATTGGACAAGAATAAGCCTAGGGAGGACGAAAATGACCTAATTGATCATCCAATGACACAAACACACCTATTGGATGCACAAGATTGGTTAAAAACCCTAATTGGACAAGAATAAGCCTAGGGAGGACGAAAATGACCTAATTGATCATCCAATGACACAAATGAACTTATTGGATGCACAAGATTGGTTAAAAATCCTAATTGGACAAGAATAAGCCTGGGGAGGACGAAAATGACCTAAATGCTAATCCAATGACACAACTCAACTTATTGGATGCACAAGATTGGTTAAAAACCCTAATTGGGCAAGAATAAGCCTAGGGAGGACGAAAATGACCTAATTGATCATCCAATGACACAAACACACCTATTGGATGCACAAGATTGGTTAAAAACCGTAATTGGACAAGAATAAGCCTAGGGAGGACAAAAATGACCTAATTGATCATCCAATGACACAAACACACCTATTGGATGCAGAAGATTGGTTAAAAACCCTAATTGGACAAGAATAAGCCTAGGGAGGACGAAAATGACCTAATTGATCATCCAATGACACAAACAAACCTATTGGATGCACAAGATTGGTTAAAAACCCTAATTGGGCAAGTATAAGCCTAGGGAGGACGAAAATGACCTAACTGATCATCCAATGACACAAACATACCTATTAGATGCACAAGATTGGTTAAAAACCCTAATTGGACAAGAATAAGCCTATGGAGGACGAAAATGACCTAATTGATAATCCAATGACACAAACACACCAATTGGATGCACAAGATTGGTTAAAAACCCTAGTTGGCCAAGAATATGCCTAGGGAGGACGAAAATGCCCTAATTGATCATCCAATGACACAAACACACCTATTGGATGCACAAGATTGATTAAAAACCCTAATTGGACAAGAATATGCCTAGGGAGAACGAAAATGACCTAAATTGATCATTCAATGCCACAAACACACCTATTGGATGCAGAAGATTGGTTAAAAACCCTAATTGGACAAGAATATGCCTAGGGAGAACGAAAATGACCTAAATGTTAATCCAATGACACAAATGAACTTATTGGATGCACAAGATTGGTTAAAAACCCTAATTGGACAAGAATAAGCCTAGGGAGAACGAAAATGACCTAAATGCTAATCCAATGACACAACTCAACTTATTGGATGCACAAGATTGGTTAAAAACCCTAATTGGGCAAGAATAAGCCTAGGGAGGACGAAAATGACCTAATTGATCATCCAATGACACAAACACACCGATTGGATGCACAAGATTGGTTAAAAGCCCTAATTGGACAAGAATAAGCCTAGGGAGGACGAAAATGTCCAAATTGATCATCCATTGCCACTAACACACTTATTGGATGCACAAGATTGGTTAAAAACCCTAATTGGACAAGAATATGCCTAGGGAGGACGAAAATGACCTAATTGATCATCCAATGACACAAACACACCTATTGGATGCACAAGATTGGTTAAAAACCCTAATTGGACAAGAATATGCCTAGGGAAGACGAAAATGACCTAAATATTAATTCAATGACACAAACAAACTTATCGGATGCAATAGATTGGTTAAAAACCCTAATTGGACAAGAATAGGCCTACGGAGGGCGAAAATGACCTAATTGATCATCCAAAGACACAAACACACCTATTGGATGCACAAGATTGGTTAAAAACCCTAATTGGACAAGAATAAGCCTAGGGAGGACGAAAATGACCTAATTGATCATCCAATGACACAAACACACCTATTGGATGCACAAGATTGGTTAAAAACCCTAATTGGACAAGAATAAGCCTAGGGAGGACGAAAATGACCTAATTGATCATCCAATGACACAAACACACCTATTGGATGCACAAGATTGGTTAAAAACCCTAATTGGACAAGAATAAGCCTAGGGTGGACGAAAATGACCTAAATGATAATCCAATGACACAAACACACCTATTGGATGCACAAGATTGGTTAAAAACCCTAATTGGACAAGAATATGCCTAGGGAGGACGAAAATGACCTAATTGATCATCCAATGACACAAACACACCTATTGAATGCACAAAATTGGTTAAAAACCCTAGTTGGACAAGAATATGCCTAGGGAGGACGAAAATGACCTAAATATTAATTCAATGACACAAACAAACTTATTGGATGCACAAGATTGGTTTAAAACCCTAATTGGACAAGAATAAGCCTATGGAGGACGAAAATGACCTAATTGATCATCCAATGACACAAACACACCTATTGGATGCACAAGATTGGTTAAAAATCCTAATTGGACAAGAATATGCCTAGGGAGGACGAAAATGACCTAAACGTTAATCCAATGACACAAATGAACTTATTGGATGCACAAGATTGGTTAAAAACCCTAATTAGACAAGAATAAGCCTAGGAAGGACGAAAATGACGTAATTGATCTTCCAATGACACAAACACACCTATTGGACGCACAAGATTGGTTAAAAACCTAATTGGACAAGAATATGCCTAGGGAGGACGAAAATGACCTAAATGTTAATCCAATGACACAAATGAACTTATTGGATGCACAAGATTGGTTAAAAACCCTAATTGGACAAGAATAAGCCTAGGAAGGACGAAAATGACCTAATTGATCATCCAATGACACAAACACACCTATTGGATGCACAAGATTGGTTAAAAACCCTAATTGGACAAGAATATGCCTAGGGAGGACGAAAATGGCCTAAATATTAATTCAATGACATAAACAAACTTGTTGGATGCACAAGATTGGTTAAAAACCCTAATTGGACAAGAATATGCCTAGGGAGGACGAAAATGACCTAAATAATAATTCAATGACATAAACAAACTTGTTGGATGCACAAGATTGATTAAAAACCCTAGTTGGACAAGAATATGCCTAGGGAGGACAAAAATGACCTAATTGATCATCCAATGACACAAAGGAACTTATTGGATGCACAAGATTTGTTAAAAACCCTAATTGGACAAGAATAAGCCTAGGGAGGACGAAAATGACCTAATTGATCATCCAATGACACAAACACACCTATTGAATGCACAAGATTGGTTAAAAACCCTAATTGGACAAGAATATGCCTAGCGAGGACAAAAATGACCTAAATATTAATTCAATGACACAAACAAACTTATTGGATGCACAAGATTGGTTAAAAACCCTAATTGGACAAGAATAAGCCTAGGGAGGACGAAAATGACCTAATTGATCATCCAATGACACAAACACACCTATTAGATGCACAAGATTGGTTAAAAACCCTAATTGGACAAGAATAAGCCTAGGGAGGACGAAAATGACCTAATTGATCATCCAATGACACAAACACACCTATTGGATGCACAAGATTGGTTAAAAACTCTAATTGGACAAGAATATGCCTAGGGAGGACCAAAATGACCTAATTGATCATCCAATGACACAAACACACCTATTGGATGCACAAGATTGGTTAAAAACCATAATTGGACAAGAACAAGCCTAGGGAGGACGACAATGACCTAATTGATCATCCAATGACACAAACACACCTATTGGATGCGCAAGATTGGTTAAAAACCCTAATTGGACAAGAATATGCCTAGGGAGGACGAAAAGGACCTAAATATTAATTCAATGACACAAACAAACTTATTGGATGCACAAGATTGGTTAAAAACCCTAATTGGACAAGAATAAGCCTAGGGAGGACGAAAATGACCTAATTGATCATCCAATGACACAAACACACCTATTGGATGCACAAGATTGGTTAAAAACCCTAATTGGACAAGAATAAGCCTAGGGAGGACGAAAATGACTTAATTGATCATCCATTGCCGCAAACACACCTATTGGATGCACAAGATTGGTTAAAAACCCTAATTGGAAAAGAATATGCCTAGGGAGGACGAAAATGTCCTAAATATAATTCAATGACACAAACAAACTTATTGGATGCACAAGATTGGTTAAAAACCCTAATTGGACAAGAATAAGCCTAGGGAGGACGAAAATGACCTAATTGATCATCCAATGACACAAACACACCTATTGGATGCACAAGATTGGTTAAAAACCCTAATTGGACAAGAATAAGCCTAGGGAGGACGAAAATGACCTAATTGATCATCCAATGACACAAACACACCTATTGGAAGCCCAAGATTGGTGTAAAAACCCTAATTGGACAAGAATATGCCTAGGGAGGACGAAAATGACCTAAATATTAATTCAAGGACACAAACAAAGTTATTGGATGCACAAGATTGGTTAAAAACCCTAATTGGACAAGAATAAGCCTAGGGAGGACGAAAATGACCTAATTAATCATCCAATGACACAAACACACCTATTGGATGCACAAAATTGGTTAAAAACCCTAATTGGACAAGAATATGCATAGGGAGGACGAAAATGACCTAAATATTAATTCAATGAAGCAAACAAACTTATTGGATACACAAGATTGGTTAAAAACCCTAATTGGACAAGAATAAGCCTAGAGAGGACGAAAATGACCTAATTGATCATCCAATGACACAAACACATCTATTGGATGCACAAGATTGGTTAACAACCCTAATTGGACAAGAATAAGCCTAGGGAGGACGAAAATGACCTAATTGATCATCCATTGCCACAAACACACCTATTGGATGCACAAGATTGGTTAAAAACCCTAATTGGACAACAATATGCCTAGGGAGGACGAAAATGACCTAAATATTAATTCAAGGACACAAACAAAGTTATTGGATGCACAAGATTGGTTAAAAACCCTAATTGGACAAGAATAAGCCTAGGGAGGACGAAAATGACCTAAATGTTAATCCAATGATACAACTCAACTTATTGGATGCACAAGATTGGTTA
The DNA here is from genome assembly GCA_037974775.1 of Cicer pinnatifidum. NCBI lineage: Eukaryota > Viridiplantae > Streptophyta > Magnoliopsida > Fabales > Fabaceae > Cicer > Cicer pinnatifidum. The sequence goes on along the minus strand of JBBPBR010001436.1, from coordinate 173,954 downwards.
AAAACCCTAATTGGACAAGAATAAGCCTAGGGAGGACGAAAATGACCTAATTGATCATCCAATGACACAAACACACCTATTGGATGCACAAGATTGGTTAAAAACCCTAATTGGACAAGAATAAGCCTAGGGAGGACGAAAATGACCTAATTGATCATTCAATGACACAAACACACCTATTGGATACACAAGATTGGTTAAAAACCCTAATTGGACAAGAATATGCCTAGGGAGGACAATAATGACCTAAATGTTAATCCAATGACACAAATGAACTTATTGGATGCATAAGATTGGTTAAAAACCCTAATTGGACAAGAATAAGCATAGGGAGGACGAAAATGACCTAAATGTTAATCCAATGAAACAACTCAACTTATTGGATGCACAAGATTGGTTAAAAACCCTAATTGGACAAGAATAAGCCTAGGGAGGACGAAAATGACCTAATTGATCATCCAATGACACAAACACACCTTTTGGATGCACAAGATTGGTTAAAAACCCTAATTGGACAAGAATAAGCCTAGGGAGGACAAAAATGACCTAATTGATCATCCAATGACACAAACACACCTATTGGATGCACAAGATTGGTTAAAAACCCTAATTGGACAAGAATAAGCCTAGGGAGGACGAAAATGACCTAATTGATCATCCAATGACACAAACACACCTATTGGATGCACAAGATTGGTTAAAAACACTAATTGGACAAGAATATGCATAGGGAGGACGAAAATGACCTAAATATTAATTCAATGAAACAAACAAACTTGATGGATGCACAAGATTGGTTAAAAACCCTAATTGGACAAGAATAAGCCTAGGGAGGACGAAAATGACCTAATTGATCATCCAATGACACAAACACACCTATTGGATGCACAAGATTGGTTAAAAACCCAAATTGGACAAGAATATGCCTAGGGAGGACGAAAATGACCTAATTGATCATCCAATGACACAAACACACCTATTGGATGCACAACATTGGTTAAAAACCTTTATTGGACAAGAATATGCCTAGGGAGGACGAATATGACCTAAATGTTAATCCAATAAGACAAATGAACTTTTGGATGCACAAGATTTGTTAAAAACCCTAATTGGACAAGAATATGCCTAGGGAGGACGAAAATGACCTAATTGATCATCCAATGACACAAACACACCTATTGGATGCACAAGATTGGTTAAAAACCCTAATTGGACAAGAATAAGCCTAGGGAGGACGAAAATGACCTAATTGATCATCCAATGACACAAACACACCTATTGGATGCACAAGATTTGTTAAAAACCCTAGTTGGACAAGAATAAGCCTAGGATGGACGAAAATGACCTAATTGATCATCCAATGACACAAACACACCTATTGGATGCACAAGATTGGTTAAAAACCCTAATTGGACAAGAATAAGCCTAGGGAGGACGAAAATGACCTAATTGATCATCCAATGACACAAACACACCTATTGGATGCACAAGATTGGTTAAAAACCCTAATTGGACAAGAATAAGCCTAGGGAGGACGAAAATGACCTAATTGATCATCCAATGACACAAACACACCTATTGGATGCACAAGATTGGTTAAAAACCATTGTTGGACAAGAATATGGCTAGGGAGGATGAAAATGACCTAATTGATCATCCAATGACACAAATGAACTTATTGGATGCACAAGATTGGTTAAAAACCCTAGTTGGACAAGAATATGCCTAGGGAGGACGAAAATGACCTAATTGATCATCCAATGACACAAACACACCTATTGGATGCACAAGATTGGTTAAAAACCCTAATTGGACAAGAATAAGCCTAGGGAGGACGAAAATGACCTAATTGATCATCCAATGACACAAACACACCTATTGGATGCACTAGATTGGTTTAAAACCCTAGTTGGACAAGAATATGCATAGGGAGGACGAAAATGACCTAATTGATCATCCAATGACACAAATGAACTTATTGGATGCACAAGATTGGTTAAAAACCCTAATTGGACAAGAATAAGCCTAGGGAGGACGAAAATGACCTAATTGATCATCCAATGACACAAACACACCTATTGGATGCACAAGATTGGTTAAAAACCCTAATTGGACAAGAATAAGTCTAGTGAGGACGAAAATGACCTAATTGATCATCCAATGACACAAACACACCTATTGGATGCACAAGATTGGTTAAAAACCCTAATTGGACAAGAATAAGCCTAGGGAGGACGAAAATGACCTAATTGATCATCCAATGACACAAACACACCTATTGGATGCACAAGATTGGTTAAAAACCTTAATTGGAAAAGAATATGCCTAAGGAGGACGAAAATGACCTAAATATTAATTCAATGACACAAACAAAGTTATTGGATGCACAAGATTGGTTAAAAACCCTAATTGGACAAGAATAAGCCTAGGGAGGACGAAAATGACCTAATTGATCATCCAATGACACAAACACACCTATTGGATGCACAAGATTGGTTAAAAACCCTAATTGGACAAGAATAAGCGTAGAGAGGACGAAAATGACCTAATTGATCATCCAATGACACAAACACACCTATTGGATGCACAAGATTGGTTAAAAACCCTAATTGGACAAGAATAAGCCTAGGGAGGACGAAAATGACCTAATTGATCATCCAATGACACAAAACACCTATTGGATGCACAAGATTGGTTAAAAATCCTAATTGGACAAGAATAAGCCTAGGGAGGATAAAAATGACCTAATTGATCATCCAATGACACAAACACACCTATTGGATGCACAAGATTGGTTAAAAACCCTAATTGGACAAGAATAAGCCTAGGGAGGACGAAAATGACCTAATTGATCATCCAATGACACAAACACACCTATTGGATGCACAAGATTGGTTAAAAACCCTAATTGGACAAGAATAAGCCTAGGGAGGACGAAAATGACCTAATTGATCATCCAATCACACAAACACACCTATTGGATGCACAAGATTGGTTAAAAACCATAGTTGGACATGAATATGCCTAGGGAGGATGAAAATGACCTAATTGATCATCCAATGACACAAATGAACTTATTGGATGCACAAGATTGGTTAAAAACACTAATTGGACAAAAATAAGCCTAGGGAGGACAAAAATGACCTAATTGATCATCCAATGACACAAACACACCTATTGGATGCACAAGATTGGTTAAAAACCCTAATTGGACAAGAATAAGCCTAGGGAGGACGAAAATGACCTAATTGATCATCCAATGACACAAACACACCTATTGGATGCACAAGATTGGTTAAAAACCCTAATTGGACAAGAATAAGCCTAGGGAGGACGAAAATGACCTAATTGATCATCCAATGACACAAACACACCTATTGGATGCACAAGATTGGTTAAAAACCCTAATTGGACAAGAATAAGCCTAGGGAGGACGAAAATGACCTAATTGATCATCCAATGACACAAACACATCTATTGGAAGCACAAGATTGGTTAGAAACCCTAGTTGGACAAGAATATGCCTAGGGAGGACGAAAATGACCTAATTGATCATCCAATGACACAAATGAACTTATTGGATGCACAAGATTGCTTAAAAACCCTAATTGGACAAAAATAAGCATAGAAAGGACGAAAATGACCTAATTGATCATCCAATGACACAAACACACCTATTGGATGCACAAGATTGGTTAAAAACCCTAATTGGACAAGAATAAGCCTAGGGAGGACGAAAATGACCTAATTGATCATCCAATGACACAAACACACCTATTGGATGCACAAGATTGGTTAAAAACCCTAATTGGACAAGAATAAGCCTAGGGAGGACGAAAATGACCTAATTGATCATCCAATGACACAAACACACCTATTGGATGCACAAGATTGGTTAAAAACCCTAATTGGACAAGAATATGCCTAGGGAGGACGAAAATGACCTAATTGATCATCCAATGACACAAACACACCTATTGAATGCACAAAATTGGTTAAAAACCCTAATTGGATAAGAATATGCCTAGGGAGGACGAAAATGACCTAAATATTAATTCAATGACACAAACAAACTTATTGGATGCACAAGATTGGTTTAAAACCCTAATTGGACAAGAATAAGCCTATGGAGGACGAAAATAACCTAATTGATCATCCAATGACACAAAACACACCTATTGGATGCACAAGATTGGTTAGAAACCCTAATTGGACAAGAATATGCCTAGGGAGGACGAAAATGACCTAAACGTTAATCCAATGACACAACTCAACTTATTGGATGCACATGATTGGTTAAAAACCCTCATTGGACAAGAATAAGCCTAGGGAGGACGAAAATGACCTAATTCATCATCCAATGACACAAACACACCTATTGGATGCACAAGATTGGTTAAAAACCCTAATTGTACAAGAATAAGCCTAGGGAGGGCGAAAATGACCTAATTGATCATCCAATGACACACACACCAATTGGATGCACAAGATTGGTTAAAAACCCTAATTGGACAAGAATATGCCTAGGGAGGACGAAAATGACCTAAATATTAATTCAATGACACAAACAAAGTTATTGGATGCACAAGATTGGTTAAAAACCCTAATTGGACAAGAATAAGCCTAGGGAGGACGAAAATGACCTAATTGATCATCCAATGACACAAACACACCTATTGGATGCACAAGATTGGTTAAAAACCCTAATTGGACAAGAATAAGCCTAGGGAGGACGAAAATGACCTAATTGATCATCCAATGACACAAACACACCTATTGGAGCACAAGATTGGTTAAAAACCCTAATTGGACAAGAATAAGCCTAGGGAGGACGAAAATGACCTAATTGATCATCCAATGACACAAACACACCTATTGGATGCACAAGATTGGTTAAAAACCCTAATTGGACAAGAATAAGCCTAGGGAGGACGAAAATGACCTAATTGATCATCCAATGACACAAACACACCTATTGGATGCACAAGATTGGTTAAAAACCCTAATTGGACAAGAATAAGCCTAGGGAGGACGAAAATGACCTAATTGATCATCCAATGACACAAGCACACCTATTGGATGCACAAGGTTGGTTAAAAACCCTAATTGGACAAGAATAAGCCTAGGGAGGACGAAAATGACCTAATTGATCATCCAATGACACAAACACACCTATTGGATGCACAAGATTGGTTAAAAACCCTAATTGGACAAGAATAAGACTAGGGAGGACGAAAATGACCTAATTGATCATCCAATGACACAAACACACCTATTGGATGCACAAGATTGGTTAAAAACCCTAATTGGACAAGAATATGCCTAGGGAGGACGAAAATGACCTAATTGATCATCCAATGACACAAATGAACTTATTGGATGCACAAGATTAGTTAAACACCCTAATGGGAAAAGAATAAGCCTAGGGAGGACGAAAATAACCTAATTGATCGTCCAATAACACAAACACACCTATTGGATACACAAGATTGGTCTAAAACTCTAATTGGACAAGAATATGCCTAGGGAGGAAGAAAATGACCTAAATGTTAATCCAATGACACAAATGAACTTATTGGATGCACAAGATTGGTTAAAAACCCTAATTGGGCAAGAATAAGCTTAGGGAGGACGAAAATGACCTAATTGATCATCCAATGACACAAACACACCTATTGGATGCACAAGATTGGTTAAAAACCCTAATTGGACAAGAATAAGCCTAGGGAGGACGAAAATGGCCTAATTGATCATCCAATTACACAAACACACCTATTGGATGCACAAGATTGGTTAAAAACCCTAATTGGACAAGAATAAGCCTATGGAGGACGAAAATGACCTAATTGATCATCCAATGACACAAACACACCTATTGGATGCACAAGATTGGTTAAAAACCCTAATTGGACAAGAATAAGCCTAGGGAGGACAAAATGACCTAAATGTTAATCCAATGACACAACTCAACTTATTGGATGCACAAGATTGGTTAAAAACCCTAATTGGACAAGAATAAGCCTAGGGAGGACGAAAATGACCTAATTGATCATCCAATGACACAAACACACCTATTGGATGCACAAGATTGGTTAAAAACCCTAATTGGACAAGAATATGCTTAGGGAGGACGAAAATGACCTAAATATTAATTCAATGACACAAACAAAGTTATTGGATGCACAAGATTGGTTAAAAATCCTAATTGGACAAGAATAAGCCTAGGGAGGACGTAAATGACCTAATTGATCATCCAATGACACAAACACACCTATTGATGCACAAGATTGGTTAAAAACCCTAATTGGACAAGAATATGCCTAGGGAGGACGAAAATGACCTAATTGATCATCCAATGACACAAACACACCTATTGGATGCACAAGATTGGTTAAAAACCCTAATTGGACAAGAATAAGCCTAGGGAGGACGAAAATGACCTAATTGATCATCCAATGACACAAACACACCTATTGGATGCACAAGATTGGTTAAAAACCTTAATTGGAAAAGAATATGCCTAAGGAGGACGAAAATGACCTAAATATTAATTCAATGACACAAACAAAGTTATTGGATGCACAAGATTGGTTAAAAACCCTAATTGGACAAGAATAAGCCTAGGGAGGACGAAAATGACCTAATTGATCATCCAATGACACAAACACACCTATTGGATGCACAAGATTGGTTAAAAACCCTAATTGGACAAGAATATGCCTAGGGAGGACGAAAATGACCTAATTGATCATCCAATAACACAAATGAACTTATTGGATGCACAAGATTGGTTAAAAACCCTAATTGGACAAGAATAAGCCTAGGGAGGACGAAAATGATCTAATTGATCGTCCAATGACACAAACACACCTATTGAATGCACAAGATTGGTTAAAAACCCTAATTGGACAAGAATATGCCTAGGGAGGACTAAAATGACCTAAATGTTAATCCAATGACACAAATGAACTTATTGGATGCACAAGATTGGTTAAAAACCCTAATTGGACAAGAATAAGCCTAGGGAGGACGAAAATGACCTAATTGATCATCCAATGACACAAACACACCTATTGGATGATCAAGATTGGTTAAAAACCCTAATTGGACAAGAATATGCCTAGGGAGGACGAAAATGACCTAAATTGATCATCCAATGACACAAACACACCTATTGGATGCACAAGATTGGTTAAAAACCCTAATTGGACAAGAGTATGCCTAGGGAGGACGAAAATGACCTAAATGTTAATCCAATGACACAAATGAACTTATTGGATGCACAAGATTGGTTAAAAACCCTAATTGGACAAGAATAAGCCTAGGGAGTATCAATGTGACCTAATGGATCATCCAATGACACAAACACACCTATTGGATGAACAAGATTGGTTAAAAACCCTAATTGGACAAGAATATGCCTAGGGAGGACGAAAATGACCTAAATATTAATTCAATGACACAAACAAAGTTATTGGATGCACAAGATTGGTTAAAAACCCTAATTGGACAAGAATAAGCCTAGGGAGGACGAAAATGACCTAATTGATCATCCTATGACACAAACACACCTATTGGATGCACAAGATTGGTTAAAAACCCTAATTGGACAAGAATATGCCTAGGGAGGACGAAAATGACCTAAATATTAATTCAATGACACAAACAAACTTATTTGAGGCACAAGATTGGTTAAAAACCCTAATTGGACAAGAATAAGCCTAGGGAGGACGAAAATGACCTAATTGATCATCCAATGACACAAACACACTTATTGGATGCACAAGATTGGTTAAAAACCCTAATTGGACCAGAATATGCCTAGGGAGGACGAAAATGACCTAAATATTAATTCAATGACACAAACAAAGTTATTGGATGCACAAGATTGGTTAAAAACCCTAATTGGACAAGAATAAGCCTAGGGAGGACGAAAATGACCTAATTGATCATCCAATGACACAAACACACCTATTGGATGCACAAAATTGGTTAAAAACCCTAATTGGACAAGAGTATGCCTAGGGAGGACGAAAATGACCTAAATATTAATTCAATGACACAAACAAACTTAACGGATGCACAAGATTGGTTAAAAACCTTAATGGGACAAGAATAAGCCTAGGGACGAAGAATATGACCTAATTGATCATCCAATGACACAAACACACCTATTAGATGCACAAGATTGGTTAAAAACCCTAATTGGACAAGAATAAGCCTAGGGAGGACGAAAATGACCTAATTGATCATCCAATGACACAAACACACCTATTGGATGCACAAGATTGGTTAAAAACCCTAATTGGACAAGAATAAGCCTAGGGAGGACGAAAATGACCTAAATGTTAATCCAATGACACAACTCAACTTATTGGATGCACAAGATAGGTTAAAAACCCTAATTGGACAAGAATAAGCTTAGGGAGGACGAAAATGACCTAATTGATCATCCAATGACACAAACACACCTATTGGATGCACAAGATTGGTTAAAAACCCTAATTGGACAATAATAAGCCTAGGGAGGACGAAAATGACCTAATTGATCATCCAATGACACAAACACACCTATTGGATGCACAAGATTGGTTAAAAACCCTAATTGGACAAGAATATGCCTAGGGAGGACGAAAATGACCTAATTGATCATCCAATGACACAAACACACCTATTGAATGCACAAAATTGGTTAAAAACCCTAATTGGACAAGAATATGCCTAGGGAGGACGAAAATGACCTAAATATTAATTCAATGACACAAACAAACTTATTGGATGCACAAGATTGGTTTAAAACCCTAATTGGACAAGAATAAGCCTATGGAGGACGAAAATTACCTAATTGATCGTCCAATGACACAAAACACACCTATTGGATGCACAAGATTGGTTAGAAACCCTAATTGGACAAGAATATGCCTAGGGAGGACGAAAATGACCTAAACGTTAATCCAATGACACAAATGAACTTATTGGATGCACAAGATTGGTTAAAAACCCTAATTAGACAAGAATAAGCCTAGGAAGGACGAAAATGACCTAATTGATCTTCCAATGACACAAACACACCTATTGGATGCACAAGATTGGTTAACAACCTAATTGGACAAGAATAAGCCTAGGGAGAATGAATATGACCTAAATGTTAATCCAATGACACAACTCAACTTATTGGATGCACATGATTGGTTAAAAACCCTCATTGGACAAGAATAAGCCTAGGGAGGACGAAAATGACCTAATTCATCATCCAATGACACAAACACACCTATTGGATGCACAAGATTGGTTAAAAACCATAATTGGATAAGAATAAGCCTAGGGAGGGCGAAAATGACCTAATTGATCATCCAATGACACACACACCAATTGGATGCACAAGATTGGTTAAAAACCCTAATTGGACAAGAATATGCCTAGGGAGGATGAAAATGACCTAAATATTAATTCAATGACACAAACAAAGTTATTGGATGCACAAGATTGGTTAAAAACCCTAATTGGACAAGAATAAGCCTAGGGAGGACGAAAATGACCTAATTGATCATCCAATGACACAAACACACCTATTGGATGTACAAGATTGGTTAAAAACCCTAATTGGACAAGAATATGCCTAGGGAGGACGAAAATGACCTATTTGATCATCCAATGACACAAACACACCTATTGGATGCACAAGATTGGTTAAAAACCCTAATTGGACAAGAATATGCCTAGGGAGGACGAAAATGACCTAAATGATTATCCAATGATACAAACACACCTATTGGATGCACAAGATTGGTTAAAAACCCTAATTGGACAAGAATATGCCTAGGGAGGACGAAAATGACCTAATTGATCATCCAATGACACAACACACCTATTGGATGCACAAGATTGGTTAAAAACCCTAATTGGGCAAGAATAAGCCTAGGGAGGACGAAAATGACCTAATTGATCATCCAATGACACAAACACACCTATTGGATGCACAAGATTGGTTAAAAACCCTAATTGGACAAGAATAAGTCTAGGGAGGACGAAAATGACCTAAATGTTAATCCAATGACACAACTCAACTTATTGGATGCACAAGATTCGTTAAAAACCCTAATTGGACAAGAATATGCCTAGGGAGGACGAAAATGACCTAATTGATCATCCAATGACACAAACACACCTATTGGATGCACAAGATTGGTTAAAAACCCTAATTAAACATGAATAAGCCTAGGGAGGACGAAAATGACCTAAATGTTAATCCAATGACACCACTCAACTTATTGGATGCACAAGATTGGTTAAAAACCCTAATTGGACAAGAATAAGCCTAGGGAGGACGAAAATGACCTAATTGATCATCCAATGACACAAACACACCTATTGGATGCACAAGATTGGTTAAAAACCCTAATTGGACAAGAATATGCCTAGGGAGGACGAAAATGACCTAAATATTAATTCAATGACACAAACAAAGTTATTGGATGCACAAGATTGGTTAAAAACCCTAATTGGACAAGAATAAGCCTAGGGAGGACGAAAATGACCTAATTAACCATCCAATGACACAAACACACCTATTGGATGCACAAGATTAGTTAAAAACCCTAATTGGACAAGAATATGCCTAGGGAGAACACAAATGACCTAAATGTTAATCCAATGACACAACTCAACTTATTGGATGCACAAGATTGGTTAAAAACCCTAATTGGACAAGAATAAGCCTAGGGAGGACGAAAATGACCTAATTGATCATCCAATGACACAAACACACCTATTGGATGCACAAGATTGGTTAAAAACCCTAATTGGACAAGAATAAGCCTAGGGAGGACGAAAATGACCTAATTGATCATCCAACGACACAAACACACCTATTGGATGCACAAGATTGGTTAAAAACCCTAATTGGACAAGTATATGCCTAGGGAGGACGAAAATGACCTAATTGATCATCCAACGACACAAACACACCTATTGGATGCACAAGATCGGTTAAAAACCCTAATTGGACAAGAATAAGCCTAGGGAGGACGAAAATGACCTAATTGATCATCCAATGACACAAACACACCTATTGGATGCACAAGATTGGTTAAAAACCCTAATTGGACAAGAATAAGCCTAGGGAGGACGAAAATGACCTAATTGATCATCCAATGACACAAACACACCTATTGGATGCACAAGATTGGTTAAAAACCCTAATTGGACAAGAATAAGCCTAGGGAGGACGAAAATGACCTAATTGATCATCCAATGACACAAGCACACCTATTGGATGCACAAGGTTGGTTAAAAACCCTAATTGGACAAGAATAAGCCTAGGGAGGACGAAAATGACCTAATTGATCATCCAATGACACAAACACACCTATTGGATGCACAAGATTGGTTAAAAACCCTAATTGGACAAGAATAAGCCTAGGGAGGACGAAAATGACCTAATTGATCATCCAATGACACAAACACACCTATTGGATGCACAAGATTGGTTAAAAACCCTAATTGGACAAGAATAAGCCTAGGGAGGACAAAAATGACCTAATTGATCATCCAATGACACAAACACACCTATTGGATGCACAAGATTGGCTTAAAACCCTAGATGGACAAGAATATGCCTAGGGAGGACGAAAATGACCTAATTGATCATCCAATGACACAAATGAACTTATTGGATGCACAAGATTGGTTAAAAACCCTAATTGGACAAGAATAAGCCTAGGGAGGACGAAAATGACCTAATTGATCTTCCAATGACACAAACAAACCTATTGGATGCACAAGATTGGTTAAAAACCCTAATTGGACAAGAATAAGCCTAGGGAGGACGAAAATGACCTAATTGATCATCCAATGACACAAACACACCTATTGGATGCACAAGATTGGTTAAAAACCCTAATTGGACAAGAATATGCCTAGGGAGGACGAAAATGACCTAATTGATCATCCAATGACACAAATGAACTTATTGGATGCACAAGATTAGTTAAAAACCCTAATTGGACAAGAATAAGCTTTGGGAGGACGAAAATTACCTAATTGATCATCCAATGACACAAACACACCTATTGGATGCACAAGATTGGTCTAAAACTCTAAATGAGCAAGAATATGCCTAGGGAGGACGAAAATGACCAAAATGTTAATCCAATGACACAAATGAACGTATTGGATGCACAAGATTGGTTAAAAACCCTAATTGGACAAGAATAAGCCTAGGGAGGACGAAAATGACCTAATTGATCATCCAATGACACAAACACACCTATTGGATGCACAAGATTGGTTAAAAACCCTAATTGGACAAGAATATGCCTAGGGAGGACGAAAATGACCTAATTGATCATCCAATGACACAAACAAAGTTATTGGATGCACAAGATTGGTTAAAAACCCTAATTGGACAAGAATAAGCATAGGGAGGACGAAAATGACCTAATTGATCATCCAATGACACAAACACACCTATTGGATGCAAAAGATTGGTTAAAAACCCTAATTGGACAAGATGATGCCTAGAGAGGACGAAAATGACCTAAATATGAATTCAATGACACAAACAAACTTATTGGATGCACAAGATTGGTTAAAAACCCTAATTGGAGAAGAATATGCCTAGGGAGGACGAAAATGACCTAAATATTAATTCAATGACACAAACAAATTTATTGGATGCACAAGATTGGTTAAAAACCTTAATTGGACAAGAATAAGCCTAGGGAGGACAAAAATGACCTAATTGATCATCCAATGACACAAATGAACTTATTGGATGCACAAGATTGGTTAAAAACCCTAATTGGACAAGAATAAGCCTAGGGAGGACGAAAATGACCTAATTGATCATCCAATGACACAAACACACCTATTGGATGCACAAGATTGGTTAAAAACCCTAATTGGACAAGAATAAGCCTAGGGAGGACGAAAATGACCTAATTGATCATCCAATGACACAAACACACCTATTGGATGCACAAGATTGGTTAAAAACCCTAATTGGACAAGAATATCTAGGTACGACGAAAATGACCTAAATGTTAATCCAATGACACAAATGAACTTATTGGATGCACAAGATTGGTTAAAAACCCTAATTGGACAAGAATAAGCCTAGGGAGGACGAAAATGACCTAATTGATCATCCAATGACACAAACACACCTATTGGATGCACAAGATTGGTTAAAAACCCTAATTGGACAAGAATAAGCCTAGGGAGGACGAAAATGACCTAAATGCTAATCCAATGACACAAACAAACTTATTGGATGCACAAGATTGGTTAAAAACCCTAATTGGACAAGAATATGCCTAGGTAGGACGAAAACGACCTAAATGTTAATCCAATGGCAGAAATGAACTTATTGGATGCACAAGATTGGTTAAAAACCCTAATTGGACTAGAATAAGCCTAGGGAGGACGAAAATGACCTAATTGATCATCCAATGACACAAACACACCTATTGGATGCACAAGATAGGTTAAAAACCCTAATTGGACAAGAATATGCCTAGGGAGGACGAAAATGACCTAAATATTAATTCAAGGACACAAACAAACTTATTGGTTGCACAAGATTGGATAAAAACCCTAATTGGACAAGAATAAGCCTAGGGAGGATGAAAATGACCTAATTGATCATCCAATGACACAAACACACCTATTGGGTGCAAAAGATTGGTTAAAAACCCTAATTGGCCAAGATGATGCCTAGGGAGGACGAAAGAGACCTAAATATAATTCAATGACACAAACAAAGTTATTGGATGCACAAGATTGGTTAAAAACCCTAATTGGACAAGAATAAGCCTAGGGAGGACGAAAAT